>CM051015.1:23446177-23461177 GCA_027704905.1 Muraenolepis orangiensis
GCCCTCACAGTAATGGAGGAGCAGGTCCCCACTACGCCTGACCTGCTGGAGGATGCCCTCACAGTAATGGAGGAGCAGGTCCCCACTACGCCTGACCTGCTGGAGGATGCCCTCACAGTAATGGAGGAGCAGGTCCCCACTATGCCTGACCTGCTGCAGGATGCCCTCACAGTAATGGAGGAGAAGGTCAGATCTCTTCTAGAAGTGACTGGAACATCCACACATGGTGAGTCGTGTTGTGAGGGCATACCAATTGGATGGATTCGTAGTGTTTAATACTGTTCACTGCACTAGAAGAAAAGGTGTGGGACTTTAGTTTTGTAACTTTTCTCCTCATTTCCCTCCCAGGACACCTGAGCAGGCAGGACAGGGCTTCCCTCCAGGAGGTCATGGTGGACTCCTCAGAGATCCCAGCCACGTCCCCAGAGGGTGAGTGTTCAGTGAGGTGGATCTTTGGATAGATTCATATTCTATTTAGGCGTACAGATGTTTAAGATGCATTACGTTTATTATTCATTTAGTTTAGTATTTTATATTATTAATTGCATTATTTGACCACAAGAGGGAAATCCCTCTTTTTATTTTTGTATTGAACCATAGTTCAATACAAAAAAAAAGAGGGATCTGCTCGTTCAGATCCATGGTTTAGACACTGAAACAACGCTGGCTACGTTGCTATAACTACAATTAGTATTCTGGTTTTCCTTGCAGGTGACAACGATCTGTCGAAGAAGAAAGGCACTGGCTTCCGGAGAGCCATGCGGAGGATCGGCCGCTTCTTCACCTCCTGTTGCTCCCCTCAAAGGGACACGACAGCGATGCCTTGTTTTTCCCCTGAGAGGAGGGGGGGAAACAGGAGCGGTAAGTCTCTGTGTGTGATGGAAACCCAAGTTTCCCCAAGCTCGTGGTCAACCAATTCTTGCCGTCACCTTATGCCCACGTTTCACCAAAATTCCAGTCAGTGTTCACTCCCCAGGGAGGTCCAGGTCATGGACATAGACCAGCCACACACCAGGGAGGTCCAGGTCATGGACATGGACCAGCCACACACCAGGGAGGTCCAGGTCATGGACATGGACCAGCCACACACCAGGGAGGTCCAGGTCATGGACATGGACCAGCCACACACCAGGGAGGTCCAGGTCATGGACATAGACCAGCCACACACCAGGGCAGCCATGGAACAATGGAAAAGATTGAGCCTGGTGCATTGATTTGAATAAGTCTACATGGCTTATAGCTAAGCATCAAAGCTGGATATATTAGGAAGTTAATAAGGCATTTGACATATATTATTAGGCCTGGGATAGAAGGCAACAGCATCTAGAAAATATAGGTTTACAAAGACTACAAGAATAACAAAATGACAAAAGTACATATTTACATAATTGCAGTACAAATATAACAGTATAAATAGTATAAGAGACTAATTATACAGACCGGGCTGTCACAATGGCTATTCACCCTGCCTCCACTAGGGGGCAGCGTCATCCCGCATTTACATTTCCCCCACACCTGCAGCACATGATAATTAACCGGCCTATTTAAGTCTACCCCGCACACTCACCCAGATTGTCCTGATGACACAGACTCTCTAGCGTACCAGGACTGATTCCCGTTGCCGACCCTGCCTGCCCTGGACCTGCCTGCCCTGGACCTGCCTGCCCTGGACCTGCCTGCCCTGGACCTGCCTGCCCTGGACCTGCCCGCCCTGTCTGCTTCCTGATCTACCGGCCGCTCCTGACTACGCTTCTGCCTGTCCCTGCCTGGTTCGTCTACCCAGCCCCGGTTCTGATCACCTGCCTGTCCCCGACTACGTCTCTGCCTATCCCTGTCTGGGTGATATTTATCGCAATAAATACCACTAGCTGCCTTTGGTGTCTGTGTGCAGCATTTGGGTCTAAACCTAACCCGTGACTCCGGTCGTTAAAGCATGTTCACTCCGTCGTACCTGCAAGGTGAGGGAGATGAATCGCAGGTCCAGGATGTAGTCAAAAATATACATCAAATCATCATTATGTACATATACATATTACACATTATGTGGGGCAGCAGTAGCTCAGTCTGCTGGAACTTGGAAAAAAGGGCCAGTTCTCTCCCTGGGCTCTGCTGACGTGCCCTTGAGCAAGGCACCAGCCCCCTCTACTGCTCCCCTGTGTATACTGTAGCTGCCCAGTGCTCCTAATACTAGGATGGGTTAAATGACCAAGGAGCTGATCGTGGACTTCAGGAAGCAGAGAGGAGAGCATGGCCCTATCTCCATCGACGGTGTTGCAGTAGAGAGGGTCAGCAGCTCCTCGGCGTGCACATCTCCTCGGACCTCACATGGTCCACGCACACCACACACGTGGTGAAAATGGCCCAACAACGCCTGAATTTCCTCAGGCGTCTGAGGAAATTCAGCATGGGCCCCCGCATCCTGAGAACATTCTATAACGGCAGCATCGAGAGTGTTCTTACAGGGTGTATCACCGCCTGGTACGGGAACCGCAGAGCGCTTCAAAGGGTGGTGCGGACGGCCCAGTATATCGTTGGAGGTGAGCTCCCCTCCCTCCTGGATATATACAACCAGCGGTGCGTGGCCAAGGCCAAACGCATCATAAAGACATTGCCCACCCCAGCCACCAACTGTACTCACTGTTACCTTCAGGCAGGCGATACCACAGTATCAAGTGCCGTACAAATAGACTCAGAGATAGCTTCCACAGTCAGGCCATCAGGCTGCTGAACAAGGGCGTATAGCATATAAGTCTATTTTACTACATTGATTTATATATACATATTGCTGTTTTCTGTGCCGATATTTTGCATTTTATAAATTGCATTTTTCTTTTTCTTTAAATTTTTTAAACTTTATTCAATTTTTATCTTATTTTATAACTGCTGTCTGTCGTCGGGTTTTGCACATAAGATTTTCACACCACTGCTTTATACTACTATACTTCACAGTGTAAACTGTGAAGTGACAATAAACTTGACTTGACTTGATGCAGAGGAACAATTCTGGTTGTAACGTTAAGCGGATATGATTTGAGGGTTAGGGTTGGGTTGTATGGTTACAGAACATAAAGACACACATTCTCCCATTCTTACATATCATTTTTTCTTGTTTCTTTATCTTTTTTTTCTCGATTTTCTTTATTTTTTCAGTTCAGGTATTTCTTTGTTCCTCCACAGGTGTGGGATAGGACAGGGGGGCGACCGCAGTCGTCGGAGGAAGGAGCGGAGCACAGGTAGGATGATTATGTTTCTATGTTTATGTCCACAGGAGGAGCTACCAGGGAGCAGGCCGACCCCAGGGCCTGGTGAGAGCCCAAGGGGCTGAGGTCCAGACAGGTCACTCCCGGACAGACATGGCAACCAGGAGTTGGACCATATTTCCCATAAACACACTGACATTAGTTTTTGAGTTGATATAACACCAATTAGCCATATTTGCTATATGCATCTGTGATTCTAACAGATGCTAACAGATAATTGATGCTACAGTATACCATTTGGACCCGCCAAATCGTTAGGCTAGAAACTTGGAATAACGATTACTGCCTGTATCCAAAATCAACCAATAGGGGGCAACAATAAGCCATTTCCATACTTTAAGCAGAATCCATACTGTCACATGGTTCCCACCCTTCATCAGTTTCAGTTCATCTGTCCATCTGGTTCCCTCCTCAGACTCCCTTTAACCAAAACAAATAGATTCCAACACTCTTTTAAACCCTCTGCCATCTCCCTCTGTAACACACTGGGTTTGAACTCACAGGCTTTAGCTTCATTGCTAACGTCTTTTAGGTGTTTACTCAAATCCTACAGATCATGGCTTGCCTGTGGAGATGTAGAGACACGGGGCCTTTGAGAGGAGTGACATACACCCCCTGACTTGTGGTGTTTTATTCAAATTACGTTTAGTTGTACTCTTTTGTTCAGTTCTAATAAAATACACGCGTTTTGTTGTGGAATTGTCTCAGCGCATCCTTCACCATTCCTACACTGGTGACCCCGACGTCTCTGGGCTCCACGTATAGGTGGTTTGGGAGCCCTACAGCGGGCAGAGCGGTGAGCCTGCTCACAGACCCCCGTACACAAATAAGTACACAGCGCTTAAGGCTCACCTGCTTAAAACCTTTGAATGTTGTGTTTATTGTTTATCCTACAGCTGTATTCCTAATTGCCCCACTGGGGACAAAAAAAGTGAAAGTCGATTTCAAAAACCTGGCAGGTGCAGTCACTTTACACAACGATACAGTGATAGAACAGGAATAATACAAGGTTTTTCTGGGTCTTGTGGACGTATTTATCGACATGTTGTTAAACTCTGCTCCTGGGAGCAGCTGGTGGTGGAGAGAGCAGGACGCCCAAATGAAAATTAAGTCATTTTGAAACTGCATCTGCCTCAAGCGACTTCCTTTTCAGCACCACCCTTACGCGTTGCAGCATGTTTAGGTAGTTAAATTATTTTTCCACCCACACACACACACACACACAACTTGCCTAGCCTAGCTTAGGTCCACAGCCAAATGTGGCCATTTGCATCTCTGTGCACGCAGTGTCTGATTGACAGGTGACGGGATAGGGGCGGGACAAACCCACAGGGACCAACGTTTATTGACAACTGCCACTACTAGTGAAACTTATCTAAACAGGCTATCATATAAAAGCCCCGCCCCCCCCCTTGTGTTCCACTGGCCACAATGCTGTGGGCCAGGATAGCTCAGTCTGTTGGGACTTGGCTTGGGAACCAGAAAGTCGCAGGTTCAAGTCTCCGAAACACCTGGGCACTGCAGAGGTGCCCTAAAAGAAAGGCACCAGACCCCTAAACTGCTCCCCTGTATATACAATAGCTGCCCATTGCTCCTAATACTAGGATGTGTTAAATGCAGAGAAACACATTTCACTGTCTGTATGTGACCACTAAAGAGGATTCAATCCTCTGGATTTTAATATATTGGGGAGGATGTGTCCCCAATATATATATATATATATATTATTATCATAATGACGTGTGTACTTTCCAGGAAGTCAAAAACAACCACCTTGTGTTTTAGGGGAGGAGCTTGTGCAGGGACAGAGTGTGTTATGGTGGCAGGGACCTAAGAGGGTCTGATGATGGACTGATGATACTGTGGAAAGGGTGGCTACATTTAAGCTGGGAGTCTGACATGGACCACACACACAGACGCTCCGCTTGAAAAAGGCAAGGCAGCGCCTTTACCACCTCAGGCCGCTGAAGAAATTCAGAGTCTCCCTGAGAACACTTCAATCCTTCTACTCTGGAGCTGTAGAGCGCATCCTGACAGGGAACATTACTGCCTGGTTGGGCAACAGCTCTGCCCAGCAGAGAGTAGTGTGTTCAGCCTACAGGAACTACACTCGCCTCCCTGCAGACCCAGAGCCCGTAGGATCATGAAGGATCCTCCTCACCACCCCAACTACAGACTGGTCCAGCATGCCCCTCTGCAGTCATGCAGCAAAAACAACAGAGAGACTGAGACAGAGGTTCTTCCCATCAAGACTGTGAACACAGATCTGACCAGGGACTCTCAACAAGTCACACACACTGCCCATGTTTTTGAAAATTTCTTCTCCTTCTGGCCGGCAAGAAAAGCCAATACTACAAGCCAGCTATACTTTGGTCTACTTTGAGATACAGAGATGTACATTTCCTGACGGCACAAGACACAAAAGTTGGTCCGCAAAAGAAAATGGTTTTATTGCACAACTGCAACCCAGACACGCCTCGAGCCCTCCCGTCCGCATCGCGCGGGACGCGGGGGGCGTGGCTTGGTGACGTAGGATGGGCTGACTCGTACAGGCGGACGGAGGTCCGCGCGCACCTGCCATTGCTTACTCACTAGAACCCCATTGACGGTCGCTGTGAGGTTCCAACGTTACGCTGCTTATTGTCTTATTGTGTTTTTATCTTTCGAAAGCTCTGTCCACTAAGAAGGCAACATGGTACGTTGTTTAAGTTTTCATTGAAGTAGGCTATGGCTCTTATCAGTAAGGCATAACTATTGCTATGTTTCGTATACAGCGTCTTTGTTTTTGCTCACCCTTCACAATGTGTGCCAGTCCTCTGTATAAAGTATGTCTTCGCATCTGTAAAATATTCATATTATTCATATCAGTGTAACGGAGCCCCTCCGCCGTCATTGGTTCTCCTAAGCCTATCGGTCGCCCCAGAAATAGACGTTCACTGGCTAGTAGAAAGCTATATTTGGGCCACTGACCTGACTGAACAGGTGTGGGAAGATTGACCTATTTTCATAACAACGGCATTGAACATGTGTCCGTTAAGACGTGCCCGTGGAGAGGTGGTGGACTGGGGGGTCGATGACACGATGCGGGTCTAAAGTCATAGGTCTAGGTCTAAAGGCATAGGTCTAGGTCTAAAGTCATAGGTCTAAAGTCATAGGTCTAGGTCTAAAGGCATAGGTCTAATGTCATAGGTCTAGGTCTAAAGTCATAGGTCTAAAGTCATAGGTCTAAAGTCATAGGCCTAGGTCTAAAGTCCTAGGTCTAAAGTCCTAGGTCTAGGTCTAACGTCATAGGTCTAACGTCATAGGTCTAAAGTCATTGGTCTAGGTCTAACGTCCTAGGTCTAGGTCTAAAGGTAGGAATGGAGCCGCTCGGTGTGTCCGGTCCGCCTCACTCCTGTCGGGCACCTTCCTTATGTTCTGTAAACAGGCTTTGGACAACGCCCAGACGACCATACGACTTCCTTAATAGACTATGTGGAATACAACCAACTTAGACAAATTTAAAAAAAAGAAACATGCAAATGTGGAAGCTGCATGGATGGGCCTGTGGTTCCTTTGGATATCTTTTAAATGGAAATGCTAACCACGAAGAAAGTTAAACACGTGTTTCTCTCTTAGTCACTGCTTACTCCATGTCTGATCTTGGAACAATGTAAAGTGCTTCTATTTACCAAGTTAAAGCCACTGTATTCAGCCGTTCGTGGTGAGTCCACAGACACGCCCTGTGTGTGTGTGTGTGTGTGTGTGTGTGTGTGTGTGTGTGTGTGTGTGTGTGTGTGTGTGTGTGTGTGTGTGTGTGTGTGTGTGTGTGTGTGTGTGTGTGTGTGTGTGTGTGTGTGTGTGTGTGTGTGTGTGTGTGTGTGTGTGTGTGTGTGTGTGTGTGTGTGTGTGTGTGTGTGTGTGTGTGTGTGTGTGTGTGTGTGTGTGTGTGTGTGTGTGTGCACACAGGGAGAGTTTATGGATTCAGAAGGCTTCTGTGTATTGCTTACAATACATACACTGTTGCACAAGTCATAAGTAAGGCCATTTTAAGGCATAATTCTCACCTGGAAAAAAAATATAGTATTCTTTAAAGCAGCATAAACCCTTCACATTTAAAGTGCACAAGCAATAATTCCAAGCAGACCGGTATTACCATTATCAAGTCACCCGTGTCATCAACAGCTGTAGGTGTCAGTTTACGAAGAACCTTAAAAATAGCCCCCCGAGTGCAAATCAGCCCACCTGGTTAAGCTAGTCATCGGTTGGTCACTATTTCACATCCCAGTGAAGAGTCGAGCAGGCGTCGTACTCCTGGGGCCATTTTCTCATGAAGGAAATGGGATTTGACCCAGTGGTTTGGTTGGGAGTTGGTAGTACAGTGTATTATTATATACACACAGTTGGGATGGTTCTCAGCATGTGCCCCCTGGACAAAGGTTGAATATGTGTGACTTTGTGGACACTATCACCTCCTTTTGGTCCAACTAAGTCCATGCTGGAGGGTATTGTTCTAGCCCAACAGACGGAAACTTCAGTGTACCAACATGTTAAAAACAATGGAAGAGCAAACAAAGATATTTGTTACGGTATTCTAAAGTAACAGGCTAATCTAAACTATTCTAGCCACTGTAAAGCTGTTTACTCTACCGGACTCTCCTATGAAACGCAGTTGAAGTCCAGCATCTTATCTCTCGGGGATGTGCTGTGTGGTATTGAGAAGGTAGCAGAGTGCCACCACGTCTTGCACTGTTGTGACTAAACACTTCACAAGTGGTTTGAATGCACAAGCCTCCATGAAATCAGCGTGACCTTAAAAAACCTTACTCATGTTCAAAGCACATGAAAAACCTGTGAACACATGAGCCTCCATGAAATGTGTGTTCAAGTGGATTGGGATGTACCTATTTAGGATTTGCCTGAATGGTAAATAAAGTAAACTCGCTCATCCTGTTCCAGTTCAGGGAAAAGACAATGTGTTAATATGGATAATTTGTTGAGTATTTCTACGCCCTTCCAAACATGTCTACTCACATTCCGTGCTCCCATGTGACCTCATGAAACTGCATGTTCTATGTTGTACAGAGGACTGCTTTAATTGTGGTTATGTCTTTAGTATTTTGTGCAACATTCAGAAAGCGTAGTACTTTATTTTGAACAATCGCTGTTTACCTTATCTGCTACTCACTATTTAGTCCCCCTAGTCTGCTCCTATAGTAGGGGGTAACATGAGATGACAGCTGCTACAGCGTTACTTTGATTCATCAGCTCTTCATGAACATTCTGCTTCCCCCTAGTGGTGGTTGCATACAATGACATTTTTGCTAGTATTTTACACCTTAAAACACGTGTTTGTCCATCTCCAACTGCAGCGTGAGTGTATTTCCGTGCACGTGGGCCAAGCCGGCGTCCAGATGGGCAACACCTGTTGGGAGCTGTACTGCCTGGAGCACGGCATCCAGCCAGACGGCCGGATGAGTGGGATCAAGCCCGACGAGTCCTTCACCACCTTCTTCAGCGAGACTGGGAGCGCGAAGTATGTCCCCAGGGCCATCTTCGTGGACCTGGAACCCACCGTCATTGGTCAGTAGTTCAGCTTGGTGGTTAATTAGCCCGGAATATTGAGAGCAGCGCAGGTGGTGAGGATGAGCCCCATGCGGCAAGGGTTTAACTCTCAGTCCAAAGGCACCGGTTTTGATTTTACACCCATGTATGCAAACAACCTGTTTGCATCCTTGAGCTAGATGCCTCATCCCATACCTGCTCCTTAAAGAGGTATTCTTCCCCTGGAAAGTAGGGCTTTTCATAAAACGGGGCTGTCTATGCAGTAGAAAGGTTACAAAAACAAACTGGTGCTACATGACCAGAGAACAACAGTTAGAACAACAGCCCTAGAGAACTGGTGCTACATGACCAGAGAACAACAGTTGGAACAATAGCCCTAGAGAACTGGTGCTACATGACCAGAGAACAACAGTTGGAACAACAGCCCTAGAGAACTGGTGCTACATGACCAGAGAACAACAGTTGGAACAACAGCCCTAGAGAACTGGTGCTACATGACCAGAGAACAACAGTTGGAACAACAGCCCTAGAGAACTGGTGCTACATGACCAGAGAACAACAGTTGGAACAACAGCCCTAGAGAACTGGTGCTACATGACCAGAGAACAACAGTTAGAACAACAGCCCTAGAGAACTGGTGCTACATGACCAGAGAACAGCCCTAGAGAACTGGTGCTACATGACCAGAGAACAGCCCTAGAGAGCTGGTGCTACATGACCAGAGAACAGCCCTAGAGAACTGGTGCTACATGACCAGAGAACAACAGCCCTAACAGACTGGCTGGTGAACACATTTGGGAGGGGAATTGATCATGGTTCATTTTCATATACTACCCACATTGGAATAAATCAGGTTGAAAACCGGCAGTATTCCTCTGACATGAACCCTAATTCCCCAGTGGGAGCTTTGGGTAATCTGCTTAGTTTTTACCGATTGCTGACTTAAAGTGAATGCTTAGACAAAAGCATTAGAACCTTAACCTGTTCTTACTGTTCCTGAAACCAAGGCACCATCAGTACTCACACATTTTCTGCTTTGCACTTGTTGTTGCAAGACACTACACACAGTTTCTTATCTTGGAAACTGAATTGAAAATTAAAACACTTCTATTCAAACACTAATCTAATCTAATTGAACACCAATCAGTCTGAGCCTCAGCACTACAAATAGGCCTCAGATTGGATCCCTAAAACACCACCCATCTCTACAATATACTGTTACAGTCAAATAAATTTGTTTAAATGTGGAGTAGATGTGTTGCACTGGAACAATCTTTCATAGAAGCCTGTATGACAAAATACATCAGTGTTTTGTATGAAGTAAATCTGTGTGTTGCTGTTTTGAAAGAGTAATTGTAACAGTGGATGTGGCAGAACTGCCTTTTTGAAAATGGTTTGATTGCTTTCATGCGCCCCACAGACGAGGTGCGTACCGGAAGCTACCGGCAGCTCTTCCACCCCGAGCAGCTCATCTCCGGGAAGGAGGACGCGGCCAACAACTACGCCCGGGGACACTACACCATCGGCAAGGAGATCATCGACTCGGTGCTGGACAGAATCCGCAAGCTGGTGAGGAATGATTGACTATTGAGTCCAAGTCATGGAACCTCTTAATGCTTTTTGCGCAATTCAACATATGTATATATATGTATATATATATGTATATATCATCCATCAGTCACTTCATTGTTCTGTTTAATGTGTACAGTATTGTTTTAGTATAGTGTTATATTGTAGGAAATTCATGTTGCTGGAGGGAATGGGCAGAAACCATTGCATTGTACTAAAATCTTGAATAGTGGCCAAGCTCAGAGGTGTGTGGCCTTCATTTATCATCTGTATTATGGTAATGCGCTCCACTTCCCTTAATCTCCTGTGTGTGTGTGTGTGTAGTCTGATCAGTGCACAGGTCTTCAAGGGTTCCTGGTTTTCCACTCCTTCGGCGGCGGTACCGGTTCTGGGTTCACTTCTCTCCTGATGGAGCGACTTTCTGTCGACTTTGGGAAGAAGTCCAAGCTGGAGTTTGCCATCTACCCCGCACCCCAGGTGTCCACGGCTGTGGTGGAGCCCTACAACTCCATCCTGACCACCCACACCACCCTGGAGCACTCTGACTGCGCCTTCATGGTGGACAACGAGGCCATCTACGACATCTGCCGCAGGAACCTGGACATCGAACGCCCGTCCTACACCAACCTCAACAGGCTGATCAGCCAGATCGTCTCCTCCATCACCGCCTCCCTGCGCTTCGACGGAGCCCTGAACGTGGACCTGACGGAGTTCCAGACCAACTTGGTGCCCTACCCTCGTATCCACTTCCCTCTGGCCACCTACGCCCCGGTCATCTCCACAGAGAAGGCCTACCACGAGCAGCTCTCTGTTGCAGAGATCACCAATGCCTGCTTCGAGCCGGCCAACCAGATGGTGAAATGCGACCCTCGCCACGGCAAGTACATGGCCTGTTGTCTGCTGTACCGCGGTGACGTGGTCCCTAAGGACGTGAATGTGGCCATCGCCGCCATCAAGACCAAGAGATCCATCCAGTTTGTGGACTGGTGTCCCACCGGCTTCAAGGTGGGCATCAACTACCAGCCCCCGACTGTGGTTCCAGGAGGAGATCTGGCCAAGGTGCAGCGGGCCGTCTGCATGCTGAGCAACACCACCGCCATCGCGGAGGCCTGGGCTCGCCTGGATCACAAGTTTGACCTGATGTACGCCAAGAGGGCCTTCGTCCACTGGTACGTGGGAGAGGGCATGGAGGAGGGAGAGTTCTCAGAGGCCAGAGAAGACATGGCCGCCCTGGAGAAGGACTATGAAGAGGTGGGCATCGACTCTTTCGAGGAGGATGAAGAAGGAGAGGAATATTAGGAAAGCTCAGATTAATTCGTTAATGGGTGTTGGAACCAAATAATAAGTTGGAACAGTTTAAATCGGTTTACAAGCTACTTTGTTTTGTTCTATTCTCCAATTCTGGCATGAAATGTATCTAAAATTAAGGTCAAGGTTGTTGGTTATTTGTACTTTTATTTTTTTAATTAATCTACAAGCTTCTAAAAGTTGTTTTGGTTTATATAATATTGGGGGCCCTCTGAGGTGAAGGTCAATAAAAAAAGGAAATTAATTTAATTTTGTTTTTAACAGCTTGAACTGGACATTGTTTTAGTTTTTTCTCTCAATTGTCCATTTACTTTATTACATTTGTTTTCTGGTATAATTTTACAGCTTGAACTGGCTAGTATATTTACCTGTAGTTTGGTATTTATCCACCAGGTGTCAGTATAATATAGTTTAAAGTAAACAGCCTGTTAGTTGCTCATCACACACACACACACACACACAGCTTGACACTTCCCACATCCACAATGTGTTTCTCTAAATTCAAAATATGTTTCATGAATCAGGGGTTGGAGTAGTTGAAGGGTTATTTAATGGTAGTCAAGTCAAACTTTATTTATATAGTCCTCACTTTATAAAAGGTATTATGAACCACAAGGTGCTGAATAATAATTAAAAAATATAATATATATGCAAATTACAATAATGTGTATATACACTCCTCACCGGCCACTTTATTAGGTACACCTCGCTAGTAGAGAGTTGGAACCCCTTTATGCCCTAAGTGTTTGGTGCTGGAAAGAGATGTTGGCTGTAATGTTGGTCCATATTGACATGGAAGCATCACCGCTGCACATGCATGATGCCCATCCTGTTCCTCCACATCCCAGAGGGGCTCTATTGGATTGGAATACATCGTCATGGTCAACAAATCAGTTTGAGATGGTGTGAGCTTTGTGTCATGGCGTGTGTAGCAGTGTAGCTGCCGCAAGCCGTTCAATGGCTGCTTGAGGGCTCCGCTCAAAGACAAGGACACTGGAATTAGGAATCCTGTTTATTGTAGGAGTTGGAATTATAATAAGCAGATGGAATATGCTAGAGCTCTTCTCCTCCAGTACCGGTGGGCCTTGATTAACAAGGACCCACAGGTGGTCACCCTCACCAGCCATAGAGCAATTGGTCTGACTCAGGCCAGGTGAGGCTGCTTCAACCAGCCACCAACCACACACACACGCCACAGCTTTATTATCTTGCTGGAAGTCGCTAGATGGGCACACTGGGGTCATACAGGGGTGGACAGAAGCAATACTCAGGGAGGCTGTGGTGTTTAAACAATGCTCAATTGGTACTCCGGAAGAAGAAGAAACGACCCCCCCCCCCCCCCCATTACCCCACCGGTCCGACCTGTTCGACCCCCCCCCCCCATTACCCCACCGTCCGACCTGTTCGACCCCCCCCCCCCCCCATTACCCCACCGGTCCGACCTGTTGAGGCAGGATGGATGCATTCAGGATGGATCATGTTGTTCATGCCAAATTCTGACCCTACCATCTGAATGTTGCAGCAGATCAACATGTTCTGCATACCTCGGTTGTACCAAGTGGTTATTTGAAAAACCGTTTCCCTCCAATCAAGTCTGGGCGTTCTCCTTCGACCTCTCCCACCAACTAGGCGTTTTTGCCCAGAGACCTGCCGCTCACTGGATCATTTCCCTTTTGATTCTCTACAGCTGGTTGTGTGTGAAAATCCCAGCAGATCAGCGCTTTCTGAAATACTCAAACCAGCCCTCCTGGCACCAACAAGCGCGCCACACGTCACTTAAATCACGTTCTTCCCCATTCTGATGCTTGGTTTGAACTTCAGCCGATGATCCTGACCCGGTCACCATTCCTAAATGCATTGAGCTGCTGCCACGTGATTGGCTGGTTAGATATTAGCATGAAGGAGCAGTTGAACAAGTGTACCTGTGAGTACACTCCAAATACTAGACTAATATGACATACAGGGTACAACATATCGTATATAGTCAGATGAATGACTCAAATGTCAACATGGATCATGCGGAGTTATAGCCCTATGCCAATGCAAATATGATGCATCATTTCATGTAGTTTGGATATGTTATGTGGTCCTTTCTTCACCTGCTCTGCTTTGACTTGAGCTGCATTCTGCCTTCCAATCCCAAATGTCAGCTAAACCAATTGAACCACGTCGTTCTCCGTACCTTCCTTCACGTGGAGCCGCCCTACACACCGACAACTCATCCCCAACGCCTCCAGACAAGTGCTAGCGATTTACTGCCATCGGAGTCAATGGCATCAAAGCGTGACGTGACGTGTATTTTTAATATTTAAATCCATATGTAAATGTCCCCCCTCCGGTGTGATTGCTCCAGTGGAGGAGACCCGGAGACCTGTTGACCTCTCTCCTCTGGAGGGAGTTGACCCGGTGTGTCGGGATGGATGCACTGCTCTTAGTTAATTTGGCGGTTTCCTTTTCAGAATGGCTCCAGCGCGATGCGTATCCTCTTGTTTAGACACTATAGGATCATTTGTATTGCAAACCATTTGCTCTCACTGATTTAGTTCCGGATACATCCAGAATCTTTGGATACAGATTACCTTACATTACCACGCTCACAAATATGCCACTGAAGTGAAGAAAATATATAATTTTTGTGTCTTTTGTGTCTTACTAATTGTGCAAAATAAACACATTTCTCTCATAAATCCTGGTTTGAACTCATAAAGATGTTCTTTCCGTTTTGGCGTGAAAGCGGCGTGGATTAGCATAGTGCGCTGAGCTGTTAGTTGATTGTATTGACTGTTCCAGTGTCAAGGCTGATTTCATTATGGACGGGGAGTGCAGTGTGTGTGCGTGCGTGCGTGTGCGTGCGTGCGTGCGTGCGTGTGTGTGTGTGTGTGTGTCAACACGTCGACCACTAGACATGTGATTTACTCCTGCATAAATCTCGTGATTTAGGGGAAAGGAGGGAAAAAAATTCACCTTCCCGACGGGAAAAATTCAATCTGCAGTTGAAGGGAAATCAACAAATGTTGAAAGATAAACGCCCCTTTCTGACACACTGGGACCATGGTTGGAATTGTCACTTCAAAGGAGTAGGACTTTGATTACCCCTCTCAATAGACGCTATGTTAGTTAATACCCAACCACGCTGGGAACAGTTCAAACATACATCGACTAATCGTTTGAATTGTAGATGTGTCCCCTCTCTCTAAACCACGTCAGCACAGATGGCAGTATAGAACAGCATAGAGAGAGAGCAGTATAGAACAGCATAGAGAGAGAACAGCATAGAGAGAGAGCAGTATAGAACAGCATAGAGAGAGCAGTATAGAAC
>CM051015.1:23473677-23501177 GCA_027704905.1 Muraenolepis orangiensis
ACACACACACACACACACACACACACACCTTCATCATACTGCAGGATGAATGAGTTCGTTCAAAATATGTCCACAATATACATCCAAAAACATAATGTTGCCTGGTTAAAAAAACATATATATATATATATATATATATATATATATATATATATATATTTATAGATATCTATATGTATCTATATATATCGATATATATATATAGATATCTATATATATATAGATATATATATATATCTACATATCTATATCTAGATATGTAGATATATATATTTATAGATTATTATTTATTTGTCCATTTATATATATATATGGATATAGATATCTAGATTATTTATAGATATCTAGATATCTATATATCTAGATATCTATATATCTATATAGATATCTAGATATATATAGATATCTATACCTATATATAGATAGGGTCTATCTATATCTATATCTATATCTAGATATAGTCACCTATATAGATATCTATATCTATATATACCTATATAGATCTAGATATATACAGTATATCAGATATAGATCTAGATATCTATATATAGATATAGATAGATATCTATATATAAAGCTATATCTATATATCTATATATAGATATAGATATCTATATCTATATATAGATATAGGTGTCTATATCTATATCTATATCTATACAGTATGTTTAACCCCAGGCCATGTGTGTGTGGATCTATATGTATTGAGGTGTCTCAATGTCTGTTATGTCTGTTCCACACGTCGCAGGTGAAGATCTGGTTCCAGAACCGTCGGATGAAGTGGAAGAGAGGCCGCAAAGCGAAGGACCAGCAGGCGGCCTCCGCCTCCACCCAGCAGGCCGGGGAGGAGAGCTCCGGGGCGGGGAAGCTCAGCGCCACGCCCCGGGAAGGCAGCCACAGCTCCGGCCCGGAGGACGACGGAGAAGAGCTGGAGAGGGAGCAGGAGGACGATGAAGACGAGGATGATCATGGTGGTGGTGGTGATGATGATATTAATGAGAGTGACGACGAAGAGATGGGATTGTCGAGACGAGGGCCGGGGTCGTTGGGGGCCGTTGGCATCCTGAGGCACAGGGGAGGTGGGGGGGGAGGGGGGGGAGGGGGGGAGGGGGGTACGGTGAGGAGGACGAGGAGAGGTCTGGGATGAAGAGTAGGATTTGTCTATAGGCTGTTTTCAAGGTACTTTCTTCCCAAGCTGTGAACAAGAGTCACACACACACGGTTAGACGTTATATCGTTTCGAGACTTTGGTTTAATGATGAGAAGACTTTAAAGAAGAAGAAAACGACAGAAACATATTTTATAATTGGCCTGTTGAGGACCTGAGACCATCTGAAATGTTGAATTGTCCAATAAAATGTTGGAAAGAAAGGCAACACACGGAAAAACACACACGGCTGTACCTCGGATACTGTGATAATATAGTCTGTATTATATGTTACATTTGTTTTATGGTCCGTTACAAATACTTGAAAAAGAATATACCATGTCCTTTTATGTGACTTATGACATAATTAATGTCATATTGAGAAATCAGAAAAAAATTAAAACTATCAACAGTTAAATCAAATATGTAGCCTACACGTCAGTGGAATGATGAACCAAAATCATGTCTCTGACTTTAGAATTTAAAGTATTGTTGTACATTTTCATTTAAAAGTATTTATCTTAATGTAAATCCTTAGTGAGTATAAGTCGAGGCAACTTTTGAATTCCTATTTTGAAAGCATTTTCCTTTGAATGTCTGCCCTCATGTGACCTATAAGCATTGTCATGTTTTGTTCTTCCTCTTTATGTTATGTGTATGTTATTTAATTCAAACTAATATCTAGATCCTAATATATATTTCCCTTTGAAGGCAACAGCAGTTCTTTGATTTTGATGTCAGTAAATTCAATTTAATTGATGAAAATAAACTTAAAATTAAAATGTTTGTGCCAATGATATGGGAAACTCTCAAACTGTGACAAAAACTAGCTTTCCAGGGC
The DNA here is from genome assembly GCA_027704905.1 of Muraenolepis orangiensis. Taxonomy (NCBI): domain Eukaryota; kingdom Metazoa; phylum Chordata; class Actinopteri; order Gadiformes; family Muraenolepididae; genus Muraenolepis; species Muraenolepis orangiensis. The sequence continues at coordinate 23,475,666 of CM051015.1, forward strand.
AGTGGCTCCAACACGACCTTACAGTTATTATACAATAGTGTTGTTATGTGCACTATAGACCATCAATATTGCATGGATTTGTATTATGGTTGTAGCCACACTAAGGGACCCAGTCAAACCTACGCTGAGTTCAACGCAGAAGAAAGAATTTAGGAAAAAGCATCCCTGGAATGGTGAGGTTTGATGAACAGACTGAAGGAGTCACACCTGACTCCATGTAAGCGTCACATGCCCGTGGTCATGGTCCGAGGGCTGTGCTATCTCCTGTGCTTACTTCTTCTTCCGCCGTTCTTTCTCTCCACAGCGAGATACACATGGAGAATGCAAACTAGGTTTACTGTCATGTGAGAAAAATTGGAGGGCGCAAAATGATTTCCGAAATAATAATAATAATAATAATACTAATAATAATTGAAGGGCTGCTGAGAGGAATTGGTAGGTGTACCTGAGCACCCATAACAGGGTCTGAAGTCACCACTGGGTCCAGTCCTGCCAAGATGGGCATGAACACTGAAATACATTGACTGGCCTGGAATGACTATAGTAAATGGGTAATATAATAATAATAATAATATATAATAATATATCTAATAATAATATTATATATATATATATATATAGACCTCACCCCTACTTTTTGACCTGAGTTTAAATAAAAGGAGCTGTTCGGTCAAAACAACATTTTAAAAGGAAACTTCAGGATGTTCCCATGGGAGGAACTGAACTAGGTCAGTATTATAGTATTATAGTATTATAGTATATAGTATGGTCAAGTATTGAGCGAGAATGTAGATGATAATGAGGACTATAACTTCAGTTAAGTCTTCCTGAGTGGAAGGAAAGACATTTGATAATGATATTTAAGCGCAGATATTTGAGCGCAGAATACACTGAAGGAGATGTATCTCAGTGGTAAATGTGCATCCTGCCGTTTAGCTAAGTCTCAGATTTAAATAATAAAGTATCACGCATAGTTTTATGGCTGTTGTTAAATGCATTATTACCATTAATAAACCACTATATTTACTATTTTTACACTTACAGCATCTCATTCATTTGAAGGATGGTAGGGTGGTTGCCTGACTGATGTGGGTGGGGAGGGCATTCCAGAGGGAGGGTGCAGACACTGAAAAGGCTATAGGGATACAATAACTCAAAATGGTTAGGGGTACCGTCTGTATCTGTATGTAGGTGAGGCCGTCTCCTGCTCCTCCTTTAGTCCATGTTGGGCCGCAGCCTCTTACTATTATGTTGAACCCCTTTACCACATGTGGAGCCCCTGTCTTCCTCTTCCTGGCTCTCCCTGTAATATCTGCACACAGCCTGGTTGAGTGGCTCTAGTGCCCCACCTCCAGGTGTGCTGCATTTGGTCTGACGAGCAGAAAGTTACCGGTGACTAGAGCTCATGTGTGTAATACCGGTTATTCGCCACCTGGCCCAAGGGGGGCGCTGCTTCCACGCAGAGCCCGGGGTGCCACAACAGGCGCCAACAAAAACATGACGTCAACACTCATGAAAACCAGGAGGACAGCCAATATATTATACTACTACCGGTACTACTACTACTACTACTACTACTACTACTACTACTACTACTACTACTACTACTACTACTACTATTTCAAACACGTGTTCACTGCACACCCACTTTACCCTCACTATGTACAAAATGACAGTTATGCCATCGATTTCTCACCTCTATGATCTTCAGTGAAGTAGATATGCTCACTGCTCACTACTGTATCAATCTTCTTAAAAAAACCAAGAGTTATCTCTTGGGGCCTGAAGCCCAAAGGTGTAAGGTCCACACTAACCTTAATTGCTGTGTCCTTAATTGCCAATGTCCAATGAAAGAAGTGAATGTTCCAGTGAGAAGTTGCTAACTAAAGCCATGAGTCTTCACTTTCACTTTCCTCTGATCACTACCTGTTCAATTTGTTACCACCTGTTAAACTTATACTTTATTACCTGTATATATATATACCTATTATTATGCTCATATCCCACACATACTCTATAAGTAATCTTATAACAGTTTTTATACAGAGTAGACTGTCTTAGCAACTGTAAACTGTAAATTATATATTACCATGCACTTTACTGCAGCATTTGCACTCTGGAAATTGTATTTGTATAGCATTTGTACTGTTCTTGTGCTGTGCAATGACAATCCATTTGAATCTTATCTAATCAAATTATCATACATTATTAAGATTATCAAACTATAATCCTGTTATCATCCAGGAATTGCATCATAGCAGTGAATTGTGTTGAATTGATTTTTAACATCATTGTTGAGACGCCTCGTCAGTAAGGTTTATGCCGCGTTCCACACAACTCGTAGGTCGGGAATTCACGAGCCCCTGTCATGCACCTGGAGCGCTTTGAGGTCGGAAGTCGAAAGTTTCAAGTCGGAAATATACTAACGGGTTTTCTGAAAAGTGCTTCTGTTTTCCATGTGTTGTTGCTTACGTCTGAGTGACGGAATTTTAACTTATATTTAATTGGGTTGAAATTATTCTTATGAATTGTATTTAGTAAATAATTGCAGTTTATAGGTTTTAGGCCTATTGCCTAACGTATGAGTAGAAGCGTTCAGACCAATCATGTTTTGTTCATTTTTTTAAAGCAAATGTTAATTTATAAGAACAATTGGACAATAAAAGGAAAAACATCGACACGTATTTACATGCCTTTTCTTTGCCTGCCAAATATGGGCCTCCGGAGCCGCCATCGTCGCCATGGCGACGGGGAGGCGGGTCTTTCTGCCGCCATCGTCACCATGGCGACGGGGAAGCGGGTCATTCTGCTGCTGTTGTGCTTGTAAACTTGTTACGTCACAATGAAGACACCGTGACCAACCAGAGTAGTGGATACTGGTTGTACCTCTCAGACCAATGGTATTAGTTGATGTTTGTGATTCTTCTTTCTATATTTGTTTGGTAAAGGAGCGCGTCGCCAGTCTGTGAATTGGCACGGGAGGCGCTGTCTCGCTGCAGCAGATAAACACATTGAACTTAGTATCCGGACCTCTGAGAAAGATTCTTATTCCACCCGAGAAGAAATTATACTACACTATGGTGAGGTTTTATTTTCAATACATTTACATGATTTAAAAGTCATTTAAATGGAGGCGTTAACACTGTTTAAAGAACACAACATTGAATTTAAATGGGTTGTAAACGACTTCGTTTTCCACCGTATCCTGGAGCACCCTATTTGTTATGGTCGCTCCCTAAATGGTAAACACACACACACTCGATGGAGTAAATGGCCTAAAAAAAGCCTACATCTCCAATTTTCCATACATTCAGAATCCATATTTTACAAGTTAATATACAAGTTATACAAGTTGACAGAACCATTGTTTTGGAACCTTGTTTTACTATTTACTATTCAGTCATTTAGAAGGGACGCTTTTATCGAATGGCGCTTTGAATTAATTCGTTTTAGTTGTTTTGATCCATGTTGTCGAGGAGCAGGCGTAGGGGTTTAGGGATGGATTCAGAACTAGAACCAGTGGCGGCTGGTGCATTTTTCACCAGGGGGGGCTATACCATTTTTTTTATTTACAATTACATATTGTTAATTACACTATATACAATTACTTTTTGTATTGTAATGTCGCCCTTCTGTCCATCACTTTCATCATGGCCACGCAAGGCCAGCTCAAAGGCACCACAGAACTTCACACAGTCTATTCTTTTAGACAGGATGTGTTTTTGTCCACCTCCTCATTGTGTTGACAGATCCCTATCCTGTAGCCTTCATCACGTTGAACAGCTACACTGTTAAAATGATTTGTTGACTCAACTTGACTAAGTCAAGTCATCTTGTTGCTTTGACTGAGTTAAGTTTAGTCAAGTTGATTCAACATTTAGTGTCAAGTTGATTACACTTCAATAAATTAGTTGATACAACTTGTAGTCTGTTGACACAACTTCATGTGTCAAGTTATTTGGACTAGAAAATATTAGTTAAGATAACTTAAAAAGATGTTGGTTAAACTTATTTTATCAAGTTTTTACAAATGTCTATCAAGTTGGCTCAACATGTAAAACTTTGTTTGTTCAACTTCTATTACCAAGTTAGCTTACCAGGACAAGCAAACCAATACCAAGCAAACCAAAGCTATACTATAAATCTAAATGAGAATTAGCTTAACCTAAATATTAACACATGTAAAAAATTGCTGAAAAGACATTTCAATCAGGACTTTTATTACAATATCAAGAACTGTATTCCAACTCCAACCCACACACTCATTAACTGTTCAGTGTTGGTTTTTAAATTGAAATAAGTGTGTCAATGGATGTCAACATATAAAGACCTTCCTTGGGACATGTAAAAACAACACCCTCCAACACACCATTGCTTTTGCTCGGGGCTGCTCAAAAACTGAAATGACACGGTCCCATAGATAAAACTGTAATTGAGTGACTTGTTAAACAGTCCATTCTGAGGAGTAAGTGTGCAGGGTTGCTGCAGTAAAATGCAGTAAAACATAGAAAATTCTATCTCTGAGAAACTTAACTCAAATGTCAGTCAGAAAATGAAAACATGAAAACACAATATCAGGTTGATCTGGGCCCAGATCTTTCACCTTAAGTTTGTCCGCCAAACTTCTTCTCTCAAACGGCTCTTGAATGAGAGATTTCACCGAGTTAGGGACCGGGTTGAGTCTTGGGGTAGTGCTCACCGAGTTAGGGACCAGGTTGAGTCTTGGGTAGTGCTCACGCTCGCCATTGTTGAACTTGTTGTAGTTAAAATGGCGCCCGCAGAGACAGAGCATAATATGCTTTTCCTAGTAGTACACTGTGACGCACACAAATGACGATGCTCGATGATTGGCTACATTTTATGTCACTCGTTTATATCTTGAATCAGCAATTGGCTAAACTGCTACAGAGACCCGCCTCCGTGGGGCTATTTCTCTACAGCCCCCCCAGCATCGTCATTCAAATGCGCCCTTAAGGCTGCAGACCCTGAAATGGAACAGGGCCACAGTGTACTAGGCATATGTGGACTAGGAAAAGCATATTATGTTGCGCAAATTATTTTAAAATCATATTTTACACATATTTCTGGGTGCATTCCATATTTTAAACACACACATATTGACAATTTATATATATATTTTTTTTATTATTAATTTTTATTTTTATTTTGTTTGTGCATGTGGTTTAGGGGGGTGGCACCCCATCGCCCCCTATGGGCCAGCCGCCACTGACTAGAACCTTTGGGTCTGGGAGTCACACCAGACTATCTGTCCCCGTGATGACTTCTCTGACCTCTGACCCACCCCCCTCCTCAGTTATTGGGTGCTACTCTTTCTCCTCAGTCATGATGACACAAGTTCCCAATCCGCTGAAGCCGTCATCAGGGTGGAGCGCCAACGGCAACAAGGATGGTGTTGGAGTGAGTACATAACAATATACAGTCAATTATACACACACACACACACACACACACACACACACACACACACCACACACACACACACACACACACACACACACACACACACACACACACACACTATAAATGAATTGGAGTTTAATACATTAGCATAATCTTTATACATATGTTCAAACCCTCTCTGTTTGGTCATGGGTGGCCCATGAAAATAATAGCCAACAGAACAGTAATTTAGAATCAAAATACTGTAAATACTAAGGCAGTGGTGTATTATATCATATTCATATAATATTAACAATAACATTCAACCTAATTATTATATTTTCCATATTATATATATATTTATATACATGTATAATATAACTTAACTGCTGAATCCACTTCTTCCCCATGTCCTAATCTGTAAGAAACAGGAAACTTGTGAGACCAACAGTATAAACCTGACTTTAGGTCAGGGTAACAGGCTTTGTGGAAATTATGGAGCGCCCTCTAGTGGTCATCGCGTTGTAATACAAAATGTATCCTCCCAACGCTTTGTACCTGGCATATCCTTCCTTGAGCGGTTTGCTTCACGTGTTGAACAGAGCCCCAGCTCGCAGCACCCAGGGGGGCCCCAGCGACCAAGGGACCTCCGTCGACGGACAGCCAACTACAGAAGCGTCTTCCTGGGTGTGGAGACCTCCCCAGAGCTCCTATGGGAGGACTGGGAGCTCGGGAAGGACTTCATCAAGACCTTGGTGTTGAAGAATGTCCACAGCAAGCTGCAGACTCTCCGGCTCAGGTTGGGTAACAGTGGGGATACGCACACGCACACGCACACACACACACACACACACACACACACACACACACACACTCATTTCAAAGTGTGCTTCCCTCTTAAGCCCTTACAAAGTGATTTTAAGTCATTTTGTGATTTTAAGTCATTTTGTGTGTCCTCCCCAGGCCTCCAGTGTCCAAGTATTTCACAGTCTCGCTTACCAAGAAAATCGTCCTCAGCCCAGGTATCTGCTACCGTCTCCCCATCACCTTCAGCCCACATGAGATGGTAACGTATGGGGCAGATACTCATCAATCACATCTCTAAACGTCTTCCTGAGGTCACATTGATCACCATGGTGTCAGATGCAAAGGAATTCAACACATATGTTACTACAACTACAACTTGTACTAGATTCAATATTTGTATTTGGTCATTAAATACATGAAGGTAATTATTTGCATTATACAATCCTAGTTATTGGCTAAATATTTTTGTTTGGAATTTAAATGTTTAGTCAATATCCTCCCATGTCTTTGCAATATGTTTATAGGTGTATATATAGGTAGTTTGTGTTTGTAAATGTCTTTAACTTTAACTTAACAGCGTGAGTACGAGGACAGCGTGGGGTTCCTGGGGCGAGAGGGCAGCTTTGAGGTGTCTCTTGGCGCTAAGCCTCCCTGCCACGCCCTGCTGGCGCCCAGCTCCGTCCTGCTGCCTCTGTGTGCTCTGCAGCACTCCACACAAACCACGCTCAGGTTGAGAAGCTCAAGGTGAGCTGGGAGAAGCAACGTGCGTGCGTGCGTGCGTGCGTGCGTGCGTGCGTGCGTGCGTGCGTGCGTGCGTGCGTGCGTGCGTGTGTGTGTGTGGTTTTGTCAATGTACGTCTGACACAATAAACAACGGCATAATAAAAAAAAAAGTAAGCATTTATTCTCTCTCTCACCCCCTCCACTGCGGTCCTCTCTCTACCCCCCGCTGTGTGCCTCCTCCCCAGTAAGCTCAGCACATGGTTCCAGTGGGAGTGTCCCCCTCCGTTCCAGATGAGCCCTGACCAAGGCCTGCTGGAGCCCAGCCAAGAATGTACCATCACTGTGGTCTTCCAGCCACATGAGGTGCTGGTTTACCAGCGTGAGGCTTGCTGCAGGTTTGGCGACGCAGGAGAGGATCTGTTAGGCCGATGCACTGTGCTCCTGGAAGGACCAGGTTAGTGGTCTAGCCATGTAGCATGTACCATGTAGGCTGTAGATGCACTAGGAGTCATTCAGGAGGAGCCTCAGGAGACCATCCAGATATTCAAGTCAAGCCTTGGCTTTGTAAGCAGACGAGTTGGAAGTAATTGCAAAATCTACAAATCTTCTCTTGTGAGAAAAGAGGGGCTTGAGGCTAGACTGATCTGCAGAGAAACAAGTGAACTCACAAGAAGAGAATCCTCTCACAAGGTGAAGGAGTTGTGTAGCTACAGCTACTGTAGGCTACTAGCGAGTTTCTCAATAGTAATTAGGTCTTAAGATTTTCAGCAAGAGACTATAATAATGGATGATCAATAAGTCTTTCACTTAAGACAGTGATTATCAGTAAGATCAGTAGAGAAAATGAATCAGCAAAAATCAATGTAATAAATTATTGACTATATGATATTACATATCATGCACTCACTTTCCGCGCCTTATAATGTGAGGCCTCTCCTTCCTGTTCAGCCGAGTATCCGTCTCTCCAGCTGAGGTGTACAGAGGGAGAGGCGGAGCCTGTGGCGGCTTCAGAGATGCTGTTTGGCTCCGTAGCAATAGGCTGCCACCGCAAGAAACACTTCACCATCTTCAACCCCTCACCTGTAAGTACCAGATCAAGGTGCATGACATTATCCATGGTGCAATGCATTATGGAATGTGAAGTCACTGATCTGCTTCAGTCTCATTCTATTCCAAACGTACTGAGCCTGAATATCGTACTGATGCACACTTCCTTTGTACCTCATACATTTAAAACTTGAATACAGCGAGGGGGTTTATATATAATAGGAGAGACACTAGTCTCTAGGGTGGTCTAGTAGGGGTGAGGGCATTGGACCCATTGTAGAAGACTACTTTCGGTCTTGCATGTTTGTGTGGATAAAAGCATCTGACTAGTGCTTTAATAGTCATACATAAATAATGATTTATTTATATTCACCACGCCCGAGTTCTTCTCTCTCGTCATGTTTTATTTCCTCCAGGTGACTGCCTCATTCTCCATCTCTCCCCTGCGAGGGGGGAGACCCCAGCTGGAGTCAGAGTTCATCTGCGACGTCCACTCTGGGGCAGTGTCACCGGGGGCGTGTCTCAAGGCTACCGCCACCTACACCCCAGTCGCTGTGGACACCGTCGCCGTTGACTACCTGACCCTGGTGTGTCCCGGGGCATTGAGCAAAACCCAGCTCAAACTCACTGGTAACTGTATAGGTATGTGGATGAAGGTCATTTCTAGATACCAACTGTATAGGTATGTGGATGATTAAGTCATTTCTAGATACCAGTTGAAATATTCCAGCCTCATATACACATGGTTGCCTCACAGCCTGATGTTGTCCACTTTTCAATGGTATTTGGCAGCCAACCGTGTCCTTGGCTACGTACGTCACTCATGGGCATTAATTATTCATGACCATCCGAGGAACATCCATAATTGTGTTTGGCTGTTACCTAGGCTAGGAGTTATATATCTATCTATATCTTATATCTAATATATCTTATATCTATACATCTATATATCTATATCTATATAGATATAGATATATGAGAGAGAGAGAGAGAGCGAGAGAGAGACTTTGTTTTGCAGCATAATCACAAGGCATTACATCATAACGCCACCAAAGTCACTACTAGTTAGTTTTATATATGTATATATATATTTTTAATATATATAATATTTGTTGTTCAGGCCCCAGTGTGACCTTGTCCTGCTCTGTGCTGGACTTTGGCCTGGTGGAGGAGGGAGGGGAGGTCGTGAGAGAGGTGGAGCTGATGAACAAGTCCCCCTCCGAGGCCGTCTACCAGTGGGATTTGGACGGTTGCGGCCACAGCGTGTTCAGCATCCAGCCAGCGGAGGGCAGTGTGCGCCCACACAGCCAGGTCACACTCAGGGTGGTGTACTGGCCCAGATCCCCCCTGATGCACCACCGGAGACTGGCTTGTCTTATCCTGCATCGGGTAGGTCGACGTCACGTCACGGGTGCACATTCTGATGACCACCATGAATTCTGACCACAATACCCTGACAGTACCATGATTTGAATCACAAGGTATACGGATACGATGTAGTGATAACCTGGAGTGCCGTGTGAAACTTGGGGCGTTTCCAAAAATGTCCCCTGCTCTAGGACCCTGTGTTTCTGGATGTCATCGGTACCTGCCACTCGGCGCTCCAGCAGCCCCCGGTACTTCAACCCAAACACCTGTCGCTGTACCGGATCCACCAGCACCGCGGGCTCACGCAGTACCCCCCCGACCAGCTCAGTGCCATGCTGCAGAGCCGCAGGCTGCGGCTCGACCACCAGGGGGCGCTGTGTCTCCTAGAAGAGGTATTGCCGGTCTGGACGGGAGGGTGTAGGGTTGACAAGGATGTCTACTGATATTGTCACCATAGCTGTTGAATGCATTGTCATTGTCATTTATTTATTTATATATGTACAGATCTTGTGAGTTTTTTTGTAGAGGTGGATCTTCCAGGTTCAGGAATTAAAAGTCTTCCTAATATTTAGAGTCCACAATTGATTATCTCCAATCCCTAGGTACAGCTAATGAACAAAATGAGATTTATTTGTTTACCTGAACTTTTTCCAGTATCCACCACAGTTTGTCGAAACTAAGAGTCTGTGTGTTCATTTGTGTGTTCATGTGTTCATCGAGAGGATCATCCTCTGATTGTGATTCTCTCTGAACTCCAGGAGTCCAGCGGCCCGAGTCCAGAGAGCACCCACCTTGTCTCTGAGAACTCCCTCATGGAGGAGTATTTCCAAGCGGCTTTAGGAGGCCTTCCCTCCTCCTCCTCTTCATCCTCTCCTGACCCCTCCTCCTCCTCCTCCTCGTTCTCCCCCATCACCGTGGAGCCTGCTGAACTGGTCTTCACCCGCGCTCCGTCCGCTCTATCGCCGCCGTTCCCGCAGTCTGTCCGCATCACAAACCGAACAAAGGGAAAAGTCAGGTGATTACAAACACATCCAGCGCTTTCTGTGTAGCCTTAGTTTGAGTCTGAAGGCCTCACATACACATTACATTCATTACATTACACTACAGTCATTTAACAGACACTTTTATCCAAAGAGACTTACAATAGTGTGTTTCAACAAAGGAAGGTAAGAGAACAACTCGTCACCAGAAGTCAAAAGTGCATTTCATTCCTAACGAGTCTAGAGATGAACCAGTGCTAAGGGAAAAGTACAGTAAGTTGGCAGCCAGTAGAACAGTAGAACTAACAAGCAAACAATCAAGTAACCACTAGAGCTAGTGAGACACTAGAGGAAGGGTCAGGGTAGGGCCTCCTGAAGAGGTGGGTTTGTAGTCTGCAAGGGGAAGACGGCCTGTGACTCTGCTGTCCTGACATCAGTGGGTCCACAGGACAGAGAAGAGCCGTGTAGTTCGACCTTAGACCTTAGTGGCCCCTGAGCCATCAGTCAAGCAGACGCTCCGAGGTAGCAGAGCGAAGTGGACGGGCAGGGATGGAGGGCTTGACCATAGTCTGGAGGTTGGAAGGAGCTGTTCCTTTCACCGGCCTGTAGGCTAGCCTCAGTGTCTTAAACTGGATGAGAGCAGCTACAGGGAGCCAGGCACATAAATCCATTCCAAAGAGGTAAAAGATAACATTCCAGAGGAAATAAGGTGCAGGATGGTGTAGTCCAGAGGGTACGCGTGGTTGACTCCTAGTGGAAAGGTTATGGGTTGGAATCCTCATCTCCACAGTACCTGTAGACATCCTTGAGCTGATTATGACATGTATTTACATTCTTAATTATGCTATATGGTATAACACAATTCTGTCACATCTTTCTTCTAGACTGTAACAATGGAGTGGTTATTATGTTCATACCCTTTGATTCAGTCTGGTTTGGACCACCACCCCTGACTCTCCGTTTGTGGTAGCGCCTGTGTCATGTGACATGGGTGAACTCAAATCCACTGCCTTCAGCGTGACCTACGACCCCAAAGAGCTCAACACACTGCATGGAGCACAGCTGGAGTGTTTTGCCATTTATAAGGTCAGAACGTATATCCGACCATCTGTAGTCAAAGCAAACACAAAGATATTAGTTTAGTATCCCTGTTTGAGTACAAATTTACATTTAGTATTATCTTAATCTTCAAGATACAAGATGTTTTATTGGCCATTTGCAACAAGTACAATGGAATGATTACTCCCCATTCCCTCCCGCAGTATGAATTTCTAAAACAAAACTATAAAAAAGACTATACAAAATAACATAAAAAGTTAACAATTAAGTGATTGATGGATGATATTTACATGTGTGGAATTGTGCAAAAGATTTAAAAGCATTTAAAGTACCAGTAGTGCAGCAGCATCATGAATACAGTGCAGTAACTGGAATGAGTCCGGAAATTCCAGCAAAGTATGATAGCGTAATGTTAATGACATGTTATGATAGTGTAATGTTAATGACATGTTATGATAGAGTAATGTTAATGACATGTTATGATAGTGTCATGTTAATGACATGTTATGATAGTGTCATGTTAATGACGTGTTATGATAGTGTAATGTTAATGACATGTTATGATAGTGTAATGTTAATGACATGTTATTATAGAGTATGTTAATGACATGTTATGATAGAGTAATGTTAATGACATGTTATGATAGTGTCATGTTAATGACATGTTATGATAGTGTAATGTTAATGACATGTTATGATAGTGTAATATTAATAACATGTTATGGTAGTGTAATATTAATGGCATGTTATGATAGTGGCAGCACTCCTAGCAGTTCAGTAGTCACTGCCTGTGGATAAAAACTATCCTTCAAAGCTAGGACAAATAATACAAAACATATTGGCTCTATATAGGTCGTTTTGTGAGAGGAAAGAAACCATGAATAGAGATGTTTCTGGTTCTCCCTCCCACTGATTAGATGTTGGATGTCTCCATGCTTCACAGGCGCTGCTAGAGCCGGCCCAGGGGGAGCAGAGACTGCTGTTCCCGTCCTGGTGTGTGACCGTCAGGGTCATAGGTCACTCATTTCAGCTGGGCAGAGAGCCCTTTGTGCCACATTGCAGCCTGCAGCAGCCCACTGTGGTGAGATACTAGCCGAGGAGCTAGCCACTATTAGCCACTACTGGCCAATACTAGCCAGTACAAGTCAATATTAGCTACTCCTGGCAAATACTAGCCAGGACAAGTCAATATTAGCTACTCCTGGCAAATACTAGCCAGTACAAGTCAATATTAGCTACTACTGATCAATACTAGCCAGTACCACTGGCCAATACTAGCCAGTACAAGTCGATATTGCCTACCACTGGCCAATACTAGCCAGTACAAGTCGATATTGCCTACCACTGGCCAATACTAGCCAGATTTCTTCTGACTGGCCAATACTTTTCGATTTTCTTCTGACTGAGAGTAAAGACGTAAATGGGTATTCCTAGACTTATGAAAATGTGTTTCCCTGCGCTGTGCTTATCTCCTGCGTTAGCATAAGTCGGATGTGATTGACCAATGGAACGGTGACTATTTCCTCGGTCTCTCCTCAGGTCTTTCCAGCACTGAGCCTCCTCTCCTACCGGACGGTTCTGCTCCAGAACTCTGGAGACCGGCCTCTCTCCTTCAACCTCCACCCCAACCAAGCCTCCCCCTTAGCGCGCTCTGTGTGTGTGGTGCCGGGCTGCGGCCTGGTTCTGCCCGGGCACCACCAGATCCTCCACTTGAGGACCAGCCCCAGCCAGGACTCTCCCCAACAGGGCTTTAGCCTAGCTCTGCAACTCAACGGGGCCAAATACACACAGGTACACACCGGTCCCTCCACACGGGACACAAGACACCACACGCCTACGGTGGAGGTGGGAGAAAGGAACAGAAGGGACAGAGAAGGGAAGGGAAATTAGTTGGATTGGAGTCAACGGAGCTAAAAATAAAAGATTTCAATCTGAATCTCCATTCAGGGTTCCTGGCAGTGTTTGTCCAGCCTGACATCACCAGACCAATTTGCAAATGCATATGAGTCTGGAGCCTCTGGACACAATTGGATAGACCTACAACCAATCAGAGCTCCCAACGTGTGAGGGCTGCCTCCATAAATCATCAAAAGCTTTAAGTGCTTTTAGGGAAAACATACCATGCAGACCGAGAGACTGAAACAGACAAGAGAGACTGAAACAGACAAGCAGACTAGTACCGTACATAACACACTATGGTAGACTAGTAGCATACTGTTGAGCAACCAGAAGCAGTCACTAAATGGTGATGAAATGCTTGAATTCCAGGCTCCCCCAACATGTGCCAACAAGTAGATAGACAATATAAAACAGGTGGAAGATTATATGATAAATAATGAAAGCATTTAAATATCTTAAAATTGTAAATTGACGAATATATATAATAATGTTTATGTTACACCCTTGGCATCGATTTCACAAGTGACACCAATGTAAAGCAAAATCCCAAAGTTGATTTAGCTATAGTCAACACTGTACAAAGCACGCCGTCGGAACCGAACCACCCAACCTCGGTGCGTTGTGGGATCAAGAGCGTCTGTGCTCGACGGCCCCCTACTGGTCAAACAATATAACGCTTTAAATATATCTGTTAAAATACATATAACACAAATAGTATATAACAACTTGAACACAATAAGTAGGATGAACTGACAATAAAATATGAACTAAAACATCATTGAATGCATGTCCTACATATACAAGAGAAATATGTACACCTTACTACATCTAAACCTTAGCTGTTCAATATAGCTGTTTAAATGCATTTGGAGAATAGTATAGGAGTAGCCCTTGGCTTCATCCCGTTTGGCGTGTGTGTGCTTGTGTCTGTGTCTAGTCACTTGGCTGTCTTTTTTTTGTTCATCTTTATTTTTATTGTATATATTATTTTTATGTTATAGTTTTTTGAGATGTTTACTGCGGGAGGGAATGGGCAGCAAGCATTCCAATTGACTTGTTACAAATGGCTTGTATGAATGTGTGTTTGTGTGTGTCTTCCAGGAAATGAGGGTGGTCAGCTGGGTGGATCAGCCGTGCGTTGCCATGGAAGCGAAGGGCCTTCTCCGCCTCCAGCCTACGGCCGTGGGTTCGGGCTCCCAGCTCACCCACTGCATCAGGAACCCCAGCTGCGTCCCCCTGGGGTCGGTCTCCCGCTCGGGGATCACAGCTCATCACCACCACATGTCATACAATCCACTGAAACACAGTGGGCTGTACATTCAGATAATACCGTCAAGTAACAATGAATTACCCTAAAGTAATAATTAATTTAATTGATTTGATATATAATAATGACAGAAGTAATATGCGTGTATATGAGTAATGAACAAGTAAAAGACAAAGAGAGAAGATAACTTGACTGGGGGCAAAGCGCCTTAAGACCATACAGTATGCAAGACACAAGGAGGGGAACGAGGATACATGGAGCAGGGGAACGCTGAACACAATCGTTAACAAGGTGGGATACGATATATAAGATTTGAGAAAAAACAATGGGTGCGGTTTAAAGAGGTAAGACTACAGATTACAATAGGTAAGATTACAATAAATAAATACATTAAAAGTAAGGTTAAAACAGTGCATGCACTTGTGGATTTATGTGTAAGTGGCTAGGGTTGGTCCATCCCACCTTCCACAGCCTCACTGAGCAAGATGCTCTCATTACTCCTTAATAACATTCATCTAGCTACAGTCACTTTGGGCAGTGATAGATAAAGGCTTCCCTATCAACCTTGTTTGATTCATCTTTTCGTAAAGGTAGTCATCGATGAACGCTCTGAAGTCCAATGCTTTGGTTGTTTTGTGTTGTTGTTGAAACAGTTTCCAGTGGAGGATCTCTGCAGAGGACAGGAAAGTCATCACTGTGGAACCAGAATCAGGACAACTGCAGCCCAACGACAGCATGGTGAATCTCTCTCTCACACACACACACACACACACGGACACACAGACACACAGACACACAGACACATACGGACACACACACACACACACACACACACACACACACACACACACACACACACACACACACTCAAACACATATATACAAACACATATATATATTCGCAGTACACACACATATATAGACAAATGTACACATTCCCATTCCCTACAATACTTGCAAAAACACAGAAACCTTAAAGTAGGGCCTTGTAGTAAACAATGTACCATTCTAAGTGTCTGCAATTGGTTTCTCCTGAACAGGTCCAGACATGGTCCTTCAGCCCCTTGGAGGAGACAACATACCACATGACACCTTCCATCTTCTTCTGGTCAATCCAGACTCCTGGATGTGAAACTTCACTTGGCCTTGTAGTGACTGCCATGGGCTGTCAAGGGTCCCTACAGGTAGAACCTGTGTGTGTGTGTGTGTGTGTGTGTGTGTGTGTGTGTGTGTGTGTGTGTGTGTGTGTGTGTGTGTGTGTGTGTGTGTGTGTGTGTGTGTGTGTGTGTGTGTGTGTGTGTGTGTGTGTGTGTGTGTGTGTGTGTGTGTGTGTGTGTGTGTGTGTGTGTGTGTGTGTGTGTGTGTGTGTGTGTGTGTGTGTGTGTGTGTGTGTGTGTGTGTGTGTGTGTGTGTGTGTGTGTGTGTGTGTGTGCAGTCTAAGTCATATCAAATAAAAAAATCTTTTGAAAGAGCAATTCAGATCTGACTTACTTAGAAAATGTCCCTGTGGTATGCATGTGTGCGTGTGCGTTCGTGCCTATGTGTGTGTGCCTGTGTGTGTGTTGTCAGGCGGAGAGTGAGGTGATGGAGCTGGGGGAGGTGCTGGTTGGAGGCATCAGGACGGTGGAGGTTCCCCTGGTGAACAGCAGCCTGTGTCCCCTATCCGTGGGCCTCACCGTGCAGCAGACCCTGCTGGACCAAGAGCTAACCTCCAACCCCGGCCCTGAACCCCCTGGTACTGCATGTGTCCCCCTTTGTCTGCCCCCCCTTTATGTCAATCTCCGATCCAGCGCTACTACTACGTTACAGAAAAACTAGTACGTTACAGAAAAACGTTTTGTTACGGAGATGTTCCACCAAAGAGAAATGTGTGCGAGCGGATGAAGCTTTCGGAATTATATTTATTTCTGGTGGTCAGTGATCGGTCGGTTGATTTGAAACTGAATTTAGTCACATCAGTCGGATGTGTGAGACTAATCTGTATCTGTCTCTGTCTTTCTCACTCGTTCAGCATCTTGCCCTCTCACCCCCCATGAGTCTGTATAGGATAAGGGTTTTGTCATGGATGCCAATGTTGGCCAATGATTTTATTTGAGACATTTATCCCCTCTTCTATTTCCTCTTCACCTCATCCCTTGTTACTGACAGCATTGAACTCAGTGACCCAACACTAGACTAAAACTAGCTCTCTCTCTCTCTCTCTCTCTCTGTCTCTGTCTCTGTCTCTGTCTCTCTCTCTCTCTCTCTCTCTCTCAGCCCTGGTTCTGGAGTCCAGCAGTAGAACCGTTGCCCCCTGCTCTCGGGAGATGCTCACCTGTACCGTCACACCTCACAGAAGGGTTCACTACCAGTGGACCATCAGCTACCAGCCACTGTCTACTACTGGTACGCAAGTCCACACATACACACACATGCATGCGTGTCGATGCCCACACACACACACACTTTTTTTATTGGTCGGACATATGAGCTAAGCACATGACTTGGATATACCGTCCCAATATAGAGATTGGAACGTTCGCCAATCTACAACAACGCCAACTCTGGAGGGGCTGGCGCCCGCTGGGTTAGACGGAGAAAACCTCTCTCTTTGCATCGCAATCTCAGTTTTAAAATTGCGATTGAGAGAGATTTGACACTTGACAGACAGATTGACGTACTTCAGCGATATGGACACACACGGACACACACAGATATGTGTGTGTGTGTATTTAAACTATAACACGTGCATGATTAAACGCACGCACGCACGCACGCACGCACGCACGCACGCACGCACGCACGCACGCACGCACGCACGCACCCACACCCACACACACACACACACACACACACACACACACACACACACTAACGGGATATGCCCACCCATGCAGGCTGTGCGCTGGGTGCCCCCGGGGTGCTGTGTGAGCTCAGAGGGGAGGGCGTGTTCCCCACCCTGCAGGTGATCGACGCCCGCTGCTGTGGCAGTGGGGGCGGGCTCAGCAAATGGCAGCTCTGGAGCCTCTTCTCATTGGACAGCTTGAACTCACACCTGCTGTCCCGCCCCTCCCCTCGGGAGCTGACCTATAAGAAGCCCACACGGCACAGGTGACACATCTGCGGTATTATTATGTCATTCGCTATAAATGATTATATTGTACTACGTACGTTCATATGTTACTATTTACTATGTGCTATGTATACATGTCTATGCTATATTAATGTAATTCGATTTCAGAAATATGGTAGAACATATATTTTTCAGAGGGGTATAGGCTATACATGCAACCATGAATCATGTTATTTGATCATCAGTGATCAATTATTCTAATCATTAGTTAGTGCATGCCCTCATCATAACTCCCCCTTCTTCCAGTCTACATCGCTGCCCTTCCATCTTCACGACGGCCGTGTTGGATTTCAACTTCAGCTCAGCTCCGGTGGCCTCAGAGCCCTCCACTGTTCTGCTGCTGCTGAGCAACACAGGAGCCATCCTCGCAGAGTGGTACCACCCGCACTATACAACACTGTGCATGTGCATGCTTTTGTCACATCACCTCACAGTCTCTTCTCCTTTGTGCCGTTGTCTCCCCAACCTCTCCTCCTGCTCGCCTCGCCGTCGGCGCCAACCGCGCCGCGCCGCGCCGGGCCCCTCGGGCCGCGAACGCGCCGGCCGCGCGCCGCCGCAGCGGCTCAACCGCGCGCGCCGGTGCCCGGGCGGCTGTCCGCCGACCTCGAGACCGCGCGCCCGCGCCGCGCGCCTCGCCGCGAACCCGCCGCCGCTCCTGAACGCGCCGCCGTCCGCTCCAAGCCGCCAGCCGGGCCGCGCTCCGGCGCGCCGTAACCGCGCCTCCGCCGCGCCGCGTAAACCGCGCCTGCCGCCTCGAACCGCCTGCCGCCGGGCCGCGAACCGCGCCTCGCCTGTGCGCCTCCTGATCCGGACGGCGCCGCCGCCCCCTATCCTCGCGCTCTAACCGCGCGGCCGCGCGCGCCGGTGCCCCTACCCGCCCCCTCCGCGTGGGAAACCGCGTCCGCGAACCGCGCCGCGCAGGGCGCCGCCACTCCGCGGACCGGCCCTCGCCACGCATCGACCGTCCGAGCCGCTAACACCTCGCGCCGCAAACGAGCCGCCGCACGAGAACCGCGCCGCAGCGCCGCGGAGCGCCGGGAACAGCGCCGCGCCCGCGAACCGCTGCGCCGCGAACCGAGCATCCTACGCTAACCGCGCCGACGCTCGCTATAAGAGCAGACATCCGCAGAACGCTAACATTAGAACCGCGTTAAACTGCATGAGCATCGCGCAGACCTATCCTATCCTAGTAACTCTCATCGTACCTCATCATATCCTACTCATCGACTCTACTCTCATCGCCTCTGCCTCATCTCATCCCTCTATCTCTCCTCTACTCTCCTCTACCTTCTCTCTCTAACCTCTCCTCTCCTCTCCTAGGGCCTTGCTGTTCCCAGATGACCAGAGGCTGGAGGTGGATCACTGGGCGGAGTCTGGAGAGCTCCGTAGCACCGAGCTACACCAGATGAAGGTACCACTGTCTCTGCATGCCAACCCCTCTCGCTCTCGCTCTCGCTCTCGCTCTCGCTCTCGCTCCCGCTCTCTCTCTCTCTCTCGCTCTCTCTCTCATATATTCACTATAACTCTCTGTATGTGCCTCTATCTCTCATTGTTTTATTTCTACTTCCATTTGGCAGGTTCAGGATAATCGCCTGTTCAGCATCTCTCCCCGCTCTGGAACGCTGCCTCCTGGCCAGCAGAGGGCGCTGTCCTTCACCTACAGGTGTTGTGTTGCTTTTTACAGCCTATTTAACAGAGCAGCTCTACTATTGGCCTAATGACTGAATGACTGAATGAATGTGAGCTGATATGAGCTGCGTCCGTCTCAGACACGACTTTGCAGGAGCCCACCGGCTGCCCGTGGTCTTCAAGCTCTCTCACGGCAGAGAGATCCTGGTAGGCCTCACTCAAACCTACACACTGCACACTGTTCCCCCATGACAAACATATTGGTGACGCTTGGATATCAGTCGTCTGAAGGGTAATGGCCATATATGGGCGTAGCTTAACTTCCAGGGTGTGACGGTGGAGAGAGACAGGCCCTATCTTCAGCAGAGCAGTCCTCGCCATGTCTTCACCCCTGTGGCTATCGGGGTCTTCAGCCCTCCTAGACAGGTATGTTGGACGGCATGTGGATCTTTGCGATAGTAGTCCATGATATGGTCCTCTCCATGGTCAGGTCCCAGGGGAACATGGGAACACATCTCTCATACTTTTTCTTACTGGCTGACTTTCAGATCATCTCTCTCTCTCTCACATCTCTCACCATATCTCTCCCTGTCTTTCTATATTCCCACACTGTGTGTGTGTGTGTGTGTGTGTGTGTGTGTGTGTGTGTGTGTGTGTGTGTGTGTGTGTGTGTGTGTGTGTGTGTGTGTGTGTGTGTGTGTGTGTGTGTGTGTGTGTGTGTGTGTGTGTGTGTGTGTGTGTGTGTGTGTGTGTGTGTGTGTGTGTGTGTGTGTGTGTGTGTGTGTGTGTGTGTGTGTGTGTGTGTGTGTGTGTGTGTGTGTGTGTGTGTGTGGTGTGTGTGTGTGTGTGTGTGTGTGTGTGTGTGTGTGTGTGTGTGTGTGTGTGTGTGTGTGTGTGTGTGTGTGTGTGTGTGTGTGTGTGTGTGTGTGTGTGTGTCCCTTCCACTATCACTATCACTCTCTGTATCGCTCTCCCTTCAGTCATCTCTCTGTCTCTGTCTCTTTCCTCATCACCTCTCCGTACATCACTCATTCTCTAGTGTATCTTCCTCTCTCTCCTCCCTCCCTCCCCATCTCCCTCCCCCTCCCTCCCTCCCCATCTCCCTCCCTCCCTCACCAGGTGTATGAGCTTTATAACGGCAGTGCGGTGGTGGTGCACTATGAGGTGGACATGTCTGCTCTGCAGCAGCTACAGGAAGAGAACTTCCAGCACCCAGTGCTGTGCTGCCTCGACCCCCAGGGAGCCGTCCGCCCTGGGGGGACGGCCCAGCTGGAGTGGCTCTTCTTCCCTCTGGAGGCTAAGACGTACAATGTGAGCATTTGTTTTCAGATTTTATTCTGTTGTTTTAGGCTCCAGAAAACCTGAAATCAAATCCAGTTTAATACTACACCATGATGAATGAATGTAAAAATATCATAAATTAAACTAATTGTGTGTGTGTGTGACGCACACACCGTGTGTGTGTGTGCGTGTGTGTGTGTGGCTATAGGTTAACCCTAACCCTGATATTCAAACTGTTCAGAAGTGACTGTGTGCTCTGTCTCTAGGTGGACATCATGATACACATACGAGGGGGCGACTCTATGGTGGTGAACTTTGAGGGTTGCGGGTTCGATCCCAGGGCCCCGGGGTCCTCGGCCTCTGGGTATTTGCCCGAGGGCCGGCAGTCCGTGCCCTGTGTGCAGAGATTGGCCCTACCTGGACAGGTGAGAGTGGTTGGTCCTCGGTTATAGGCTAAAGACATGGAGACTTGAATAAGCATGAGCTGATTGCGCAGTACAGAGGAGAATATTCTGGAACCCAACAGAATGAACAGACCCAAATAGAACATTGAATTAATAAAGTTCTTTATGCATTGCCCAGCAGCATTTTTCCTATAATAGGATAGACATTGTCCTAGATTTACAACAAAAATATGACAGAGAGGTGGGGAGGAGGCAAGAGAAAAGGAGAGAGAGTGGAGAGGAGAGATGAGGAGGGGAGGGAAGAGAGATTGAGAGAGGAGAGGGAGAAGAGGAGAGGAGAGATGAGGAGAGAGGGGGGGGAGTAGAGATAAGGAGAGGAGAGGAGAGTAGAGATGAGGAGGAGATGGGATAGGAGAGATGGGGAGAGGAGAGGAGGAGAGGGAGGAGAGGAGAGGAGAGTAGAGATGAGGAGGAGATGGGATAGGAGAGGAGGGGAGAGGAGAGGAGAGATGGAGAATGCAGGGGGAGGAGAGGAGAGGGGAGGAGGAGAATGAAGAGAGGAGAGGAAATGAGAGGTGAGAGAAGAGCAGGAGACCAAAAAAGGAAGCAAACTTTAACACAGACAGTGGGATGCATCTTGTCAGTGCAGGGCTGAGAATTCAAACGACGCAGTGGTGGGCCTAATGAAGTGACGCTAGTTGAGGCAGTGTCAGGCCACAAGCAGCATGTCAAGTTTAGGCTGTCAAACGTGTGTGTGTGTGTGTGTGTGTGTGCGCGTGTGTGTGTGTGTGTGTGTGTGTAGGTGGTCTTCCTGTCTGAGGAGAGGGTCTCCCTGGGGGATGTGCCTGTACACTCCAGCTGTACGAGGATCGTCTTCCTAACCAACGTCTCTCAGACGGAGGCTGTCCAGTACGCCTGGGAGCTGCCCGAGGTACCGTGCTGTGATGGCCTGAGCAAGAGAGTCCTTCTGGCTTTGAGATGAGGCCTTGGTGTGGCTGATTTGTTCTTTTTTCATGTTCATTTAAAGTAGTCATAGAAATCCGTAATTGATGTCTTATTAAGTGTTATCAAGGTGTTAATAAGGGGTTTCAAGGTGTCATTTAGAGTTATCAAGGTGTTTTTAAGGGTTATCAAGGTGTTCATAAGGGTCTTATTAAGATTATCAAGGTGTTATTAAGAGTTATCAAGGTGTTTTTAAGGGTTATCAAGGTGTTCATAAGGGTCTTAAGATTATCAAGGTGTTATTAAGGTTTATTTAAGGTTATTAAGGTGTTATTATGGGTTATCAAGGTGTAAAGGGTTATCAAGGTGTGCATGTTCCATATCATTATCTGATGCACACCAATTATTATATTTTTAATATTGTAATATCATTGCAATCTCACAGAACTTTGAGAAAGTACAAACTCCCCTCAAAACAAGGCAGAAGGAGTTGATGGACTCAGACCACAGCCCTACAATCCGTCTTTCTAAGACCGCACTTTTAACTAAAAGGAACATTTTTAATGAAAAGAAACAGAATAAAATATATATAACAAATACTGTGTGTGTGTGAATCAGGTAGTGCAGGTGAATCCAGACCAAGGCCGACTGGGTCCAGGTGAGACTATCCTTTGTGTGGTCATCTTGAACACCACTGGCTGTGCTGTTCACTACCAGCTGGACCTCATCTGTCAGGTAACACGCACAACACACACACACACACACACACACACAGACACACGCACACACACACATGCACCAACACACACACCCACACACGCACACATGCACACACTTCATGATTTCCATCCAACAAACAAAAGTGACTGACAACTCACTCTTAACACAACTTCACTCACACAAGCACATATCACTCACACACTCACTGCCTGAACCAACCCCGGTGTCACTCATCAAACTCATGATGGCTCTGAACCTTTTCTGTACCAGGGCGATGGCAGTAGACTCATCTACACTAGTTTAGTCTACTACCCAAGTCCTGGTCCATAACAGGAACAGACCCATACTCCGACAGCTGTGTTTGTCCTACGATTAACCCTCTGTGAAAAGGGTCTGCTATATTATACCACAGATGCTATGAGTACTAGCCAGTCACACGTCATTAACCACTTGAATGCACACGCAGACGTCTTAACAACACCTTGATAACACTCTTGATGTCGAGCATCAGGCCAGAATTCACCTGAATGTGTTTTCATCTTCTCCGTCCACCCTCAGATCACCATGGAGACGGTGCTGGCTGAGTACCAGGAGTCTGTGCGTCGCTGGGAGGAGGAGAGAGAGCGGCAGAAGCACGAGTTCACCATCACAGAGAGAGACCTTGGAGGACGAGGCCAAACAACACAGGTGCTGCAGACACTCCATGGACATGGAGGTGGACCTCTGATTGAGCTACCAAGTTTGAGTGGTCCAAATACTTAATACTTAATACTTAATACTTAATAGGACTGTGCTTCTACCAACCGTCTCCCCTGGCTTCACTCAAATATAGGTTCCCAGTATATATCCATTTATGCCGCATATGTATACAATAGCAATAATAATAACAATAGTTGTTATAAAGAGGAATGAAACTAGCCAATTAAATCTGGAGTCTCACTCGTTTGTCCAGAATAAACGAGTGAGTCGTGAGCCTTACTTCGTCTTTTTAATACAATTGCATTTATTCACACAAATAATACATTTATAAAGAAATACATTCCTCATGAATACATGATAGTGATTTATTGAGGTGATATTGGTAACATTTAAGAGCCAGGAGAATCCGTGACGGTAGCTTGATCACCCTGATCGCTATTGTCCTGTTTCAAGTCTTAAATAACCAGAACTGAAACCAATACAATCCTGCACTCCAATATTCCCTGAGAACATTCACCCTAATATTGACCTTGAAATGTGTCGTATAACAGAAACAACGACGTTTCAATCCATCTTTCACACCAGAAGTAGAACCAGACCTAGATGACCGTGACCTGTGTCTCAGTCTGCTGTCATGTCTTGTTCCAGGTGCCCTGGACGGCTCCTGCAGAAGCCCCGCCTCCTCCGCTCAGGAAGTACAAGGTGACTGCTTCCTGCCGTCCAGATCTACACTGAGACGTTTAGAAATATAAATGTCTGCTGAGATGTAAACATGGACACACATGCTTGTGATGGCCTCTCGGTTTCTTGCCTGCACAACTTTATCTCTGAGGTTGTGCACATCCTCAGAATTTATATATATATATATATATATAATATTATTTATATATTTATTGTTACATGAGCGGTAGGGCCAGTATGGGAAACATGAAGGGGTCAGGGGTTAGTAGGACACGTCAGCAGTGGAACCTTTTGGAGATAAGCTTGATGTGGGACCTTACATCCCGTCTAAGATGATACGATACGTCTCTCAGAACCAACAAGATGGTCACCTCCTCGAGGGCCGCCGTGTTTATTGTTTACGTCTCGGCAAATCCAGAGGAGTTGTGTGCGGCCTGAGTTCTCTGGTGCGCCCTCTAGTGGAATCCTCCGGTAACACAGCGTATAAGAATAATTCCTATCACGAGGCAGTCGGTTGTCTACGTGAAGTGTGGTTAACAAAATAATACGTCCGGCCTTAGGATTACAGTTCTCATCAAAACAACTGATCGCTCCTCCCCGTCAATGTAGTATGAATCGTTTTTCCTTTAACGCACTGCAGGTACAGGGTTCACAGAATATAACGTTTTTTCTGTGGATTATGGTAATGGTAACTAAAAGAAACTAAAAGAACGAAAAAAAAAAAAAAATTCTTCTACAGCCCGCCCACAACAGCAATTCATCAAATGATGCATTCTCATAAAAGCAATGCTTCACTCCCCTTCATCGGAGGAAACAAGAGAAACATCGGCCCGTACATCCCCTGACTGCACCGTTCTGACCAGCCCCTCTTCCCCTCCCCCTCCCCTCCCCCTCCCCCCCCCCCCCCCCCCCTCCCTTGCCCCCAGACTCTCCCGCCGATCCACGCCACCTGCAGCAGCGCCGCGGTGGGTGGGTCCTCCAGACCCACGAGGGCCGAGAGGCAGGCTCAGAGGGAGGCTGAGGGGCCCAGGCCCCGCCCTGAGGCCCCCGTCCCCGCCCTGCTGCACCTGGGGCTGACGGGGCGCTCCCACGGCCTGCTGGACTACCAGGCCCACTTCCCCCACACACTCAACCAGCACTACGTCCACCGGTCTGCTCACACACACACACACACACACACACACACACACACACACACACACACACACACACACACACACACACACACACACACACACACACACACACACACACACACACACACACACACACACACACACACACACACACACACTTGTCTAAGTAGATTGTTAGAAAGATATTGTTCTATATTATTTGCCAACTTATTGTACTTTAACCTCATTGTACTTTTACCTGAACTTATTGTACTTCTACCTGAGCACTGGTTCAGTTCTTGGAGACACTTTTGACTTCTGGTGACGAGTTGTTCTCTTACCTTCCTTTGTTGAAACACACTACTGTAAGTCGCTTTGGA
>CM051015.1:23510897-23625897 GCA_027704905.1 Muraenolepis orangiensis
TCTGGGTGGGTCTCCGTGAGTCTGGGTGGGTCTCCGTGAGTCTGGGTGGGTCTCCGTGAGTCTGGGTGGGTCTGCGTGGGTCTGGGTGGGTCTGGGTGGGTCTCGGTTGGTCTGGGTGGGTCTGGGTGGGTCTGGGTGGGTCTCCGTGAGTCTGGGTGGGTCTCCGTGGGTCTCAGTGGGTCTGGGTGGGTCTCCGTGAGTCTGGGTGGGTCTCCGTGAGTCTGGGTGGGTCTGGTTGGGTCTGGGTGGGTCTGGTTGGGTCTGGTTGGGTCTGGGTGGGTCTGCGTGGGTCTGCGTGGGTCTCCGTGGGTCTCCGTGGGTCTGGGTGGGTCTCAGTGGGTCTGGGTGGGTCTGGGTGGGTCTCCGTGAGTCTGGGTGGGTCTGCGTGGGTCTCCGTGGGTCTGGTGGGTCTGGATGGGTCTGGGTGGGTCTGCGTCGGTCTCCGTGGGTCTGGGTGGGTCTGGGTGGGTCTCGTTGGGTCTCAGTGGGTCTGGGTGTGTCTGGGTGTGTCTGGTTGGGTCTGCGTGGGTCTGGGTGGTTCTAAGTGGGTCTGGGTGGGTCTGGGTGAGTCTGGGTGGGTCTGCGTGGGTCTGGGTGGGTCTCCTTGAGGCTGGGTGGTCTGCGTGGGTCTGGGTGGGTCTCCGTGAGTCTGGGTGGGTCTCCGTGAGTCTGGGTGGGTCTGGGTGGGTCTCCGTGAGTCTGGGTGGGTCTGCGTGGGTCTGGGTGGGTCTGGGTGGGTCTCGGTTGGTCTGCGTGGGTCTGGGTGGGTCTGGGTGGGTCTCCGTGAGTCTGGGTGGGTCTCCGTGAGTCTCGTGGGTCTGGGTGGGTCTCCGTGAGTCTGGGTGGGTCTCCGTGAGTCTGGGTGGGTCTGGTGGGTCTGGGTGGGTCTGGTGGGTCTGGTTGGGTCTGGGTGGGTCTGCGTGGGTCTGCGTGGGTCTGCGTGGGTCTCCGTGGGTCTGGGTTGGTCTCAGTGGGTCTGGGTGGGTCTGGGTGGGTCTCCGTGAGTCTGGGTGGGTCTGCGTGGGTCTCCGTGAGTCTGGGTGGGTCTGCGTGGGTCTGGGTGGGTCTCGTGGGTCTGCGTTGGTCTGGGTGGGTCTCCGTGAGTCTGGGTGGGTCTCCGTGGGTCTGGTGGGTCTCGTGGGTCTGCGTGGGTCTGGGTGGGTCTCAGTGGGTCTGGGTGGGTCTCCGTGAGTCTGGGTGGGTCTGGTGGGTCTGGGTGGGTCTGGTTGGGTCTGGTGGGTCTGGGTGGGTCTGGGTGGGTCTGCGTGGGTCTCCGTGGGTCTGGGTGGGTCTCAGTGGGTCTGGGTGGGTCTCCGTGAGTCTGGGTGGGTCTGCGTGGGTCTCCGTGAGTCTGGGTGGGTCTGCGTGGGTCTGCGTGGGTCTCGGTGGGTCTGGGTGGGTCTCCGTGAGTCTGCGTGGGTCTCCGTGGGTCTCCGTGGGTCTGGGTGGGTCTGGATGGGTCTGGGTGGGTCTGCGTCGGTCTCCGTGGGTCTGGGTGGGTCTGGGTGGGTCTCGTTGGGTCTGGGTGTGTCTGGGTGGTCTGGTTGGGTCTGAGTGGGTCTGGGTGGGTCTGGGTCTGGGTGGGTCTGGGTGAGTCTGGGTGGGTCTGCGTGGGTCTGGGTGGGTCTCCTTGAGGCTGGGTGGGTCTGCGTGGGTCTGGGTGGGTCTGCGTGGGTCTGCGTGGGTCTGGGTGGGTCTCCGTGAGTCTGGGTGGGTCTCCGTGAGTCTGGGTGGGTCTGGGTGGGTCTGCGTGGGTCTGGGTGGGTCTGGGTGGGTCTCGGTTGGTCTGCGTGGTCTGCGTGGGTCTGGGTGGGTCTCCGTGAGTCTGGGTGGGTCTCCGTGAGTCTGGGTGGGTCTGGGTGGGTCTCCGTGGGTCTGGGTGGGTCTCCGTGGTCTGGGTGGGTCTCAGTTGGTCTGCGTGGATCTGCGTGGTTCCTCTCTCTCTCTCTCTCTCTCTCTCTCTCTATCTCTCTCTCTCCCCACCAACCCCTCTCTCTCTCTCTCGCTCTCTCTCTCTCTCTCTCTCCCCCACCCCTCTCTCTCTCTCCCCAACCCTCTCTCTTTCTCTCTCTCTGCCCCCCATCCCTCTCTCTCACTCTCCCCCCCATCCCTCTCTCTCTCTCTCCCCCCCCCTCTCTCTCTCTCTCTCTCTCTCCCCCCCACCCCTCTCTCTCTCCCCCCCCACCCCTCTCTCTCTCTCTCTCTCCCCCAACCCTCTCTCTTTCTCTCTCTCTGCCCCCCATCCCTCTCTCTCCCCCCACCCCTCTCTCTCTCTCTCTCTCTCCCCCCACCCCTCTCTCTCTCTCTCTCCCCAACCCTCTCTCTCTCTCTCTCCCCCCCACCCCTCTCTCTCTCTACCCCCCACCCCTCTCTCTCTCTCCCCCCAACCACTCTCTCTCTCTCTCTGCCCCCCATCCCTCTCTCTCACTCTCTCTCCCCCCCACCCCTCTCTCTCTCCCCCACCCCTCTCTCTCTCTCTCCCCAACCCTCTCTCTTTCTCTCTCTCTGCCCCCATCCCTCTCTCTCACTCTCCCCCCCATCCCTCTCTCTCTCTCTCCCTCTCTCCCCCAACCCCCTCTCTCTCTCTCCCCCACCCCTCTCTCTCTTTCTCTCTCTCTCTCCCCCCATCCCTCTCTCTCTCTCCCTCTCTCTCTCTCCCCCACCCCTCTCTCTCTCTCTC
This sequence comes from Muraenolepis orangiensis, assembly GCA_027704905.1. NCBI lineage: Eukaryota > Metazoa > Chordata > Actinopteri > Gadiformes > Muraenolepididae > Muraenolepis > Muraenolepis orangiensis. The sequence continues at coordinate 23,513,578 of CM051015.1, forward strand.
TTTCTCTCTCTCTCTCCCCCCCCATCCCTCTCTCTTTCTCTCTCACTCTCTCTCTCTCTCCCCAACCCTCTCTCTCTCTCCCCCCCCACCCCTCTCTCTCTCTCTCCCCCCCACCCTCTCTCTCTCTCTCTCTGCCCCCCCATCCCTCTCTCTCTCTCCCCCACCCCTCTCTCTCTCTCTCTCCCCCCCCCTCTCTCTCTCTCCCTCTCTCTCTCTCTCCCCCCAACCCCTCTCTCTCTCTCCCCCACCCCTCTCTCTCTCTCTCTCTCTCCCCCCACCCCTCTCTCTCTCTCTCTCTCTTTCTCTCTCTCTCTCCCCCCACCCCTCTCTCTCTCTCTCCCCCCACCCCTCTCTCTCCTCTCCCCCCCACCCTCTCTCTCTCTCTCTCTCTCTCCCCCCCACCCTCTCTCTCTCTCTCTCCCCAACCCTCTCTCTCTCTCTCTCTCCCCCCCCCCACCCCTCTCTCTCTCTCTGCCCCCCATCCCTCTCTCTCACTCTCCCCCCCATCCCTCTCTCTCTCTCCCCCCACCCCTCTCTCTCTCTATCTCTCTCTCTCTCTCTCTCTCCCCCCCCCACCCTCTCTCTCTCCCCCCCACCTCTCTCTTTCTCTCTCTCTCTCTCCCCCCCCATCCCTCTCTCCCTCTCTCTCCCCCACCCCTCTCTCTATCTCTCTCTCTCTCCCCCCCATCTCTCTCTCTCCCACCCCTCTCTCTCTCCCCCCACCCTCTCTCTCTCTCTCTCTCTCTCTGTCTCCCCCACCCCTCTCTCTCTTTCTCTCTCTCTCTCCCCCCCATCTTTCTCTCTCTCTCTCCCCCCCATCCCTCTCTCTCTCTCTCCCCCCCCTCTCTCTCTCTCTCCCCCCCACCCCTCTCTCTCTCTCTCTCCCCAACCCTCTCTCTCTCTCTCTCCCCCCCACCCCTCTCTCTCTCTCCCCCCCACCCCTCTCTCTCCCCAACTCTCTCTCTCCCCCCACCCCTCTCTCTCTCTCTCTCTCTCTCCCCCCAACCCTCTCTCTGCCCCCACCCCTCTCCCTCTCTCTCTCTCTCTCCCCCACCCCTCTCTCTCTCTCTCCCCAACTTTCTCTCTCTCTGCCCCCCATCTCTCTCACTCTCCCCCCATCCCTCTCTCTCTCTCTCCCCCACCCCTCTCTCTCTCTCTCTCCCCCCACCCCCCTCTCTCTCTCCCCCCAACCCTCTCTCTCTCCTCCCCCCACCCCTCTCTCTCTCTCTCTCCCCCCCACCCCTCTCTCTCTGCCCCCCATCCCTCTCTCTCACTCTCCCCCCCCATCCCTCTCTCTCTCTCTCTCTCCCCCCCACCCTCTCTCTCTCCCCCCTACCCTCTCTCTCTCTCTCCTCCCCCACCCCTCTCTCTCCCCCCACCCCTCTCTCTCTCTCTCCCCCACCCCTCTCTCTCTCTATCTCTCTCTCTCCCCCCCACCCCTCTCTCTCTCCCCCACCCTCTCTCTCTCTCTCTCTCTCTCCCCCCTACCCTCTCTCTCTCCCCCCCTACCCTCTCTCTCTCTCTCTCTCTCTCTCTCCTCCCCCCCCCTCTCTCTCTCCCCACCCCTCTCTCTTCTCTCTCTCCCCCCACCTCTCTCTCTCTCCTCCTCCCCCCACCTCTCTCTCCCCACCCCTCTCTCTCTCTCTCCTCTCTCTCTCTCTCCTCCCCCCACCCCTCTCTCTGCCCCCCATCTCTCTCCCCCCCACCCCTCTCTCTCCCCCCATCTCTCTCTCCCCCCCACCCCCCACCCCTCTCTCTCTCTCTCTCTCTCTCCTCCCCCCACCCCTCTCTCTCACTCTCTCTCTCGCCCCCCACCTCTCTCTCTCTCTCCCCCCCACCCCCCACCCCTCTCTCTCTCTCCCCCCCACCCCTCTCTCCTCCCCCCACCTCTCTCTCTCTCTCCTCCCCCACCCCTCTCTCTCTCTCCCCCCCCACCCCCCACCCCTCTCTCTCTCTCCCCCACCTCTCTCTCTCTGCCCCCCATCCCTCTCTCTCTCTCTCTCCCCCCCACCCCTCTCTCTCTCCCCCCCACCCCTCTCTCTCCCCCCACCCCTCTCTCTTTCTCTCCCCCCCACCCTCTCTCTCCCCCCCCCCCACCCCTCTCTCTCTCTCCCCTCTCTCTGCCCCCCACCTCTCTCTCCCCCACCCCTCTCTCTCTCTCTCCCCCCCACCCCTCTCTCCTCCCCCCACCCCTCTCTCTCTCCCACTCCTCTCTCTCTCTCCCCCCCACCCCTCTCTCTCCTCCCCCACCCTCTCTCTCTCTCCCCACCACTCTCTCTCTCCCCCCAACCCTCTCTCTCTCTCTCTGCCCCCCCATCCCTCTCTCTCCCCCCCACCTCTCTCTCTCTCCTCTCCCCACCCCTCTCTCTCTCTCCCCCCATCCCTCTCTCTCTCTCCCCCCCACCCCTCTCTCTCTCCCCCCAACCCTCTCCCTCTCTCTCTCTCTCTCCCCCCCATCTCTCTCTCTCTCCCCCCCATCTCTCTCTCTCCCACCTCTCTCTGTCTCCCCCACCCCCCTCTCTCTCTCTCTTTTTTTATTTGACAATGAGTTACCTACGTGGTGTAAATGTGAAGAGGCCTCTGTCTAACCTGTCCCCTGGACCTTACCCAAGACCTTGCCTATACCATCCAACGTAGGGACGTGCATGCCGTGAGGGTGACAAACAAACAAGAGGGTGAGCTGCAACAAACTGGGAGCCTTTATACACAACAACAATAGCAGGTGATTGGTGATTGGTGGATCCTGGTGCTGGAGCAGGGCGGGGCTCTTCCCTGTAACAGGGAACAAGGGCCACAGCGCCACCTAGAGGCACCACATGCCGTAACAGTGGTTCTCTCGGTTCTCCAGTTTTGCTCTCGGTTCTCCAGTTGTTCACCATTACCAAGACCAAAGGGAACAGAGCCTCAGTTGGCCCTCTCTGGTTGCCATACCAGTATGCTTGGGTTCTTACCATGTCAGGCACACACCTTTGATTTAATTTCTGAAAAACCTTTCGGTGATGAACTTGGTCAAAAGCCCTAGAGGCATAAATAAATTCAACAATATCAGAAGATTAAGAGGGTAACACATATTCCGGGAATATACACAACTAAATATTATTTCAATTAGACTTGACTTAACAAACTATGGCTAAAGTCAACAGAAGAGACAACACATTTGTTTAACTGTTAATTATTTTATTGTTAAAAAGTAAACAATAAAATAAGGCTGTTTAATGTTGCCCACAAAAATTAGTTTATAAAATGTTAATGTATTCTTACAGAATTAATTAATTAATTAATTTTAATTTTGGCATTACATTTACATTTGCATTAATTTGCATTTGCATTAACAAGATAAAGCGGCATTCTTTAAGTGACACACATCCATGATGGTGAGGGTGAGGTATGGAAGGACCAGAGGAGCCTCCTATCCTCCTCTCCTAGTCCGAGTCGCTGCTGCAGGAGCTGCTGGAAGACTGCAGAAGGAAAGGGCAGAACATGACGTTCCCCTCGAGGCATAAAACTAATCAAACAGCTTGGCTGATGATATGATCCTAAGCCAAGGCAGCGCCAAGTCAATAGAAAATGGAAAACAAGCTCTTCATAACTTACCCCGTGACTTTTCTTTCCTTTCTTGTGACACTTGGAGTGGTTGTGACCATGCTTATGCCTATGTCCATGCCCATGGTCGTGCCCGTGCCCATGGTCGTGCCCGTGCCGTGCCATGGTCGTGCCCGTGTCCATGGTCGTGCCCGTGTCCATGGTCGTGCCCGTGTCCATGGTCGTGCCCGTGTCCATGGTCGTGCCCGTGCCCGTGTCCATGGTCGTGCCCGTGTCCATGGTCGTGCCCGTGTCCATGGTCGTGCCCGTGTCCATGGTCGTGCCCGTGCCCGTGTCCATGGTCGTGCCCGTGTCCATGGTCGTGCCCGTGCCCGTGTCCATGGTCGTGCCCGTGTCCATGGTCGTGCCCGTGTCCATGGTCGTGCCCGTGCCCGTGTCCATGGTCGTGCCCGTGTCCATGGTCGTGCCCGTGTCCATGGTCGTGCCCGTGTCCATGGTTGTCCCCGTGCCCCCCACAATGGCCATATGGACCCCCCAGCTGGCAGCACGGGGGCCCATATGGTTGAGGGGGGCAGGTCGGGGGCGGTTGGCAGCCTGGGGGATGCTGGGGGTTGGGGTATCCCCCAGACTGGTTTCCTATTCACAAACATGGGTGACATGTTTGTTTAGAATAGATGAATTGTATTCATTGAGCCTTTTTTTGAAAATGTACATTATGCAAGACTTGTGATCTTGAGCTCTAGCTCCAGTCAAAACGAAGTGCACTCTCTCCAAACCACACCCTCGAAAAGCAAGGCTTGAGGTTTAACATGAGGTTTAACATGAGGTTTAACATGTTTTTTAACATGAGGTATAACATGAGGTTTAACATGAGGTATAACATGAGGTTTAACATGAGTTTACATGAGGTTTAACATGAGATATAACGTGAGGTATAACATGAGTTTAACATGAGTTTACATGAGGTTTAACATGAGATATAACGTGAGGTATAACATGAGTTTACATAAGGTTTAACATGGGGTTTAACATGAGGTTTAACATGATATAACGTGAGGTATAATATGAGCGTTAATAATAAATGCATTACCTTGATTGAAGCCCCACATTTCAATATGTGTTCAAATCTGGAAATTGCAAGTCAACACTGGAAAAGATGAATAGATGAAAACTTTTATAAATGCATCACATATATACTAGAGGTTTACAATACATTGACCCTACAATACATTCACTGCTTAGTCAGAAAATGTAAATAAGTCAATTTACTTCTTAATACCCATAGATCTACAACATATACACTCCTTTCCTTCAAGAACCACCACAGCCATATGTTCTGTAAATCTTTAGTATCAGAGATGAACTTACTTTGAGTCGCAGTGTAAATCTGAAGAAATACTGTTGAGTTGACAAAAATACTCCCTTTTATAGTGGAGTCGTCTCCTGACTCCTCCCTAGGACAGAGTCTTGACTTTCAGGTTCTCTGGTGACAGTCTTATCTACAAGAGAAAATGACTGGCAACCCCCCACCCATAGCGGCACATACTTTCCACTGCACCTACTTTCCACATACGTCATCTTTTAACAATACAGATGAACGTAGGAAAGGAGTGGACTGCTTATCTAGATGTTCAGATTTCTATCTGTGCGTCAAACAATACTCACAACCAAATACCAAGAACCAGTTACTAGGCTATTGGGTCTTAACATATGCTAGACTGATACCAATAGTCCAATTCCACTTGGAAAATGTGTTTATTATAATGTAAAAATACATGTATTTAATACAATTACTTACTAAGGTTTCTGAAAATGTATAAAGTATAAGGGCTGTTTGTACTATTTTCTATACTGACTGTAGGCCCACTATTCAAATTAGATGTATTCCTTAAACATTAAATGAGTAATAAGGCACCAAACAGCACACCCATAAGTGGGTGTGCTGTTTGGTCACATGGGTATCAAGTTACTATTCATCATATTACGCAACTTCGTAAGGGCTGAATATAGTTTAGAGAAAGAGGGAGGAAAAAGTTACAAGAGATGGACTAAACTAACAGACACCCGTGTGCACAGAGTTTCTTATTAGGTTTAGAGCAAATGTTAATTTCAGCAGTAAACTAAAACACAACAAAAAAGACAAAAAGCAGTAGCATTAACATGGCCCCTTGAGGGCTCCTCTCGAATACACAGGGGGAAAGAGGTTTGGATTTAGTTTTGTAGAATCATTGTGAACAGAGCAGATGGAACATGCTAGAGCTCTCTCCCCTAGTGTGTGTGGTGGAGGCTGCTTTAACCTGTGGGCCTCGATTAACAAGGACCCTCAGGTGAGCAGCCTCACCGGTCCCAGAGTAAGGACTCTGAATGGGTTAGGTGAGGCTGCTTTAACTAGCCACATACACTCCACAGACCCAACACCAAATGAAGGAAGTGGCTGTGATGTCACTGGTTTATATCTGGATCAGGGAAGTGAAAACAAAACGTTATATATATATTTATATAACAACTGTTTTAAGTGCTCTTGTGACAACACATCTGAGACAGTAAGATGGTATGAGCAAGTGAGTGGAAAACTACAGAAACACTAAAACAGCTTCCCCGGTGATCCGGTTTGTGTTGATTACTGTGAAAACACAGCTTTTAACTGTTTAGTTTCCACTCCTTTAATACAAGGAGACCACTTAAATAGAATATTGTTTGCTTCTCAATATAAATCTGCTATTTGAAGTAAGTTGTTCAACTTACTTCAAATATTTATATCTAGTCACAATTTGTCTTACAGGCTTCAGTAATGTTTCAATAATGTCTTTACATTCCAGTCATTTAGCAGACGCTTTTATCCCAAGCGACTTAGTGTGTTTCAACAAAGGAAGGTAAGAGAACAACTCGTCACCAGAAGTCAAAAGCGCATTTCATTTCTAAAAAGTCTCCAAGAACTGAACCAGGGCTCAGGTAGAAGGACAATAATTCAGGTAAAAGTGTAAGGAAAAAGTACAATAAGTTGGCAAACAATATGCAACAATATCTAGAACAATATATACCTGTCCTGTCTAGACATTGACAACATCCATAGTGTGGACCATTTGATCAGTGATCATAATTGTATTCATGTTGATTTGGCTGCGAACAACGAGCCCTAGTGTTATTAAAAAGGGTTGCCATCTCACAATGCCCTACAGCCACGAACTGTACTCATATATAATATATAACCGTCAGCCAGGCGATACCTCAGTATCACGTGGTATCAAATAGACTCAAATAGACAAAGAGACAGCTTCCACAGTCAGGCCATCAGGCTGCTGAACAAGAGCCTATAGCATATAACAATGTAGATTTTATTACATTGATTTATATATATATTGCTCTTTTTCTGTGCCGATATATTGCATTTTATAAATTGCATTTTTATTTTATATATTTAACTTTATACAGTTTTGCACTCACTGCTTTATACTTGTGTAAACTGTGAAGTGACAATAAAGTTGACTTCACGCAGAATACTTCCGCTTCCGGTAATAAACAAACAAGCTGGCGGACCAAACTGCCCGCTGGGTTTTGTATGTAATGTCATTTGTTCGGCTTCTCCTTGCTTTGGTTTTTCAAAAGTTTGTGAGAAATAGACACGGTACAATCCGACAGTACCGTTACTGTAGCCAACAATAACGTTCAAAGTGATTTACGACGTAGCCGTCTAATTTTATAACGTTAGTGACAGACACCAACGCAGAAGTCCAAATTCAGACAATAACATAACTCGTAGGCTAAGCCGTAGCGGCGGATCAAGGCTAACCGGCCTTTACTCTGACTTTGGGGCTGGAGAGGCTATGGGTCTAAGGCTAAGAGGCCAAGGCCCACTTGTTACACCAGCCACCACCACACACACTCAGGAGGAGCGCTAACATGTCAGCATGTACCACCGCTCTCTGCCTGTAAAACTCTGCAATAACCCGGTAATGTACCTTAGAATTCTAAGTGTCCACACAGAACAGTCTTGCTTTTATAACGTACACCCGACAAGATCTTTTTGAAATTTGATTACGACATTCTGGCAACTTTATCAGTGATCTTCAGCTCCATGCTGAAACACCCGTGAATCTCATCGTATCACTGCCGGCCGGCCGGACTCATTGCCCGCAGACAAAATGTAAACATAGGAGAGGAAGCCGGGGAGGGCTATGAGCTAAGCTAAGAGCTAACCCACATCTAACACAAACGCTGCTACCCAGCGTTTTCCTCGCCAACATACGATCTCTGGCGAACACAATTGATGAACTGCGGCTGCTGATCATCAACCATTAATGGATTAAGGATTGCAACGACAGCTATTGAGCTAACAGGGCTCACTCTACACAGAGCAGACGGATCAACTGAGGGCTCTGGTTAAACCGGGGGTAGAGGTTTGTGCATATATTTTAACAAGACTAACGTGGAATACATTATGGTTAAATGTAGACCCTTTTTCCTACCCAGGGAATTTACAGCTACTATTATAACAGCTAAGCAAGCTATGAAGGAACTTTACTCTGCTATTAACAAACAGCAGAACTCCCACCCAGAGACAGCCTTTACTATTGCAGGGGATTTCAATCATGCCAACTTATAGACTGTGCTCCCCAAATTTCACCAGCATGTCCCCTGCTCTAGAAGGAGAGAGAACAATAGACCATGCCACCAACATGACTGATGCCTACAAAGCCGTCCCCCTCCCCAACCTTGGAGTGATCATGTCTCTTTGTTCAAGCTGCCTGAGTACACGCCACTCATCAAGCCCACCGTTAGGACAGTCAAAGTGTGGCCTGAGGGAGCAGACTCTGAAGTGCAAAACCGGTTCCTACACAAGGATTAAAGTCATTTTGCCTCACAGTTCACACTGGACTCCCACACAGACTCCTACACCTCCTCAGTTTTAAATTATATCAACTCCAGCATTGACACAGTCACCACCCTCAAACAGATCACAACATTCCTGCCTACTTCTAAAGGCACGTGACGCTGCTTTTAGTTCTGGTGATGAACAGGCCTACTGTTTAGCCAGGGCTGAACAAGCTCAATAACTTTAATGCCGGCTTCAACAAGGACAACCCACGAGTTGCCCACCAGGGCTACTCTGCCCGCTGACCACCAACCCCTCACCCTCTACCCCACAGACACATGTGCGGCACTGAGAATAACAAATGCACGCAAAGCATGTCCTGATGGCATCCCCCGGTCGCGAGCTCAGGAACTGCGTGACCAAGGTCCTTACTGATATTTTCAACATGTCACTAGCTCAGGCAGTTGTCCCATTGTGCATTAAAACCACCTCCATTGTACCAGTGCCCCACAGTCCTCTACAGCAAGCCTCATTGACTTCCGCCCTGTTGAACTCACCCCCATCATCATGAAGTGCTTTGACAGGTTGGTCCTGGCTCACCTCAAATCTGGCCTCTTACCCTCACTGGATAAACACCAATTTGCCTACCGTGAAAACAGGAGCACGGAGGACGCCATCTTCTCAGCCCTTCACTCCGCTCTCTCCCACCTGGATGAGAGCAACACCCACGTGCGAATGCTTCAGCTCAGCATTCAACACCATCATCCCCTCCAAACTCATCTTCAAACTTGTTGACCTTGTGGAAACCAAGAACCTTGACATTAACCCCTCTGTCTGTAACTGGTTATTGGACTAACCTAACCAACAGACCCCAGTCTGTCAGGTTAGACAATCTTACCTCCTCCACCCTCACCTCCCTCTTCACCTACGACAAACACCATCGTCAAGTTTGCAGACGACACAACGGTGGTGGGCCTCATCAGAAACAACGATGAGGCAGCCTACAGGGAGGTCTACTACCTGGCCCTCTACACAAAGAAAACCAAGGAGCTCATCGTGGACTTCAGAAAGACCAGAGCTGGCGCGCACGCCCCGTCCTCATCAACGGAGCGGAGGTCAAGCCTCTCCACCTTCAAATTAGAGAAGGCTCACCAGCGTCCCCTGGTTAACTTTTACAGGTGTGCCGTTGAAAGCATACTCACCAACTGCATCACAGTGTGGTACGGTAACATCACGGTCTCAGACCGGAAAGCGCTGCAGAGGGTGGTGAAAACCACCCAACGCATCATTGGATTACCCCTCCCTGCAATAGAGACTACCCAACACAAACGGTGTCTGAGGAGGGCACGTAACATTGTCAAAGACACCTCTCACCCCAACCACGGACTGCTTGCCCTCTTTCCCTCGGGAAGGCCCTACGGGAACCTTCGTTCCAAGCAGGCTCAGAAACAGCTTTTTCCCCTCAGCTGCCCTCTCACCCCCCCCCCCCGTAGGAACTCTGCTTACTACATCCTATCCTCCCTACTTCTACATATAGTTTACGGATTTATTGTTTACATATCTGTATGACAGCCATGTACATTTGTACTGTACATACCGTATATAAACGTATTTATCTACAACTGTTGATATAAGTTATTTTATACCTGTTTTTATACTTAAACAGTTTTTACATCCTATTTAACCACTGAGATGATATTACCTGCACTTTACTGTTATATGTACACTGGTTAGATGACAACTTATTTTCTCTGTACTGTACTTGTGTTGTGCAATGAGAATACATTAGAATCTAATCTAAGGTAGCAGCCTCGACTGCTACACCCAGATAACAATTTGAGATAGCCATGAGTTCATTTATTTAGAAATGAATTCCTCAATCAGTTGACATCTGGGGTTGGAATGTAAACACAGACAAGACATCCCAAGAGTGGTCAGGTCTCCAGTTGAGCTCCATCTTGTAGAGGTTTTGTGTTTGGGTTGTCAGAGTGGGTGGTTGGTGGGTGGTGGGTTAGCCATGTGGTCACAGCTGGACCTTTCCAGCAAGGGAGCTGGAGGGGTAGAGGGTGGAGAAGCGACCCAACGCCCAGACCGGGAACACGTTCCTGTAGGAGGTGTAGCTGATGGCACAGCTCTTGTTGAACACACCTGAGATATTCTCCTGGAGAGAATGAGGCAGAGAATTTATCATATGGTACACTATAAAATCCAGAATGAAATTTAATTTGATCTGATCATTAGTGTTTAATTTGAAGGAATGCTAATTTATATTTGTGTAAAGCCTGCCTACGAGAATGCGGGTTAATACCTGTGGCCAATCTCCATTAGGAAGTTGTCTGTCAATCAATATCTGTACTCCTCTCTCGATGGAGCGCCTGTCAGGGTGCCTGGGAAAGAGAGGTCATGTGGAGAGGAGTGGCTCTTTAACAATAGAAGCACCACTCAACTACATCACACCTACATTACACCGCTCAGACCGGTATGTGCATTGTCCTGCACTGCTGCCATCTGGCAACCTGCCATCTGGAGAGCTGCCATCTGGAGAGCTCTCGACAGGCATTTCACACATTTTTCAAAAAGTCAAGATGATCTAACTAGGTGTGGTTCCCCACACACACGACAAGTTACAGCCAGTGTTTGCAAGAGCAGGCAAAAGATGGTACCTTTGAAGAAAAAAATGGAAAGTATACTGCTGGTAAGGAAACTGGTCACAGATCAGTGTCATGGTGGCAGCTATCCAAACCATCAACGTATTGAGGGTAAATATATAGACAGAACATTTGTCCCTACCTGACCGCCATCAGTCCCAGCAGAGCCCAGCTTGTGTTGTGTATCTGGGAGTCAGAGCTCTGGACGTAGCGCCTCTCCTCGCACGACTCAAAGTCCTCCCCCCACCCGCCGTCTGCCATCTGATGCCCCAACAGGAAGTTACATGCCCTCCTCACCTCCCCACAGACCACCCTGAGGGGGGGGGGGGGAAGAGAGCGAGAGAGAGAGACAGAGCAGAGTTTAAAAATGAAGTAATTCTGATGTAGACAACAAGTGAGTGTGTTTATTGAGGAGAGCGTTTGGTGTTCCGTACTCATCCTGATAGACGTGGCCCATGCAGGCGAAGGCCTCCAAGCCAAACCAGGCTCCATAGGTGAAGCACACCCCCCACGAGCTGGTGGAACACACATGATCCCACTATTTAATATGATATGGTCATTTAGCAGATGCTTTCATCCAAGTGACTTACAATGGATATATAGTAGATACAGGTTATTAAGGAGCATGAATGTATTATGAATGTATTGCATACAAAAAATATAACTAAAATATATAATATAAAATATATGATATAAAATAACAAGAAAGAAAATCCAGGATGTTGGCTATAGCTCATGTATAATATATGATTAATAAGCATTACAGATCAATAAATAATAATCAATGAGTGTTAAGCCCACCCTTCCCAGGAGCCGTTGCCTCTCTGCAGCCTCCTGCAGTAGTCCAGACCTCCTCTCAGAGTGGACCTGAAGGAGGACAGGCAAGCACATTAACACACTGTGTGTGTGTGTGTGTGTGTGTGTGTGTGTGTGTGTGTGTGTGTGTGTGTGTGTGTGTGTGTGTGTGTGTGTGTGTGTGTGTGTGTGTGTGTGTGTGTGTGTGTGTGTGTGTGTGTGTGTGTGTACCCTATCTCCTGGGCACGGTGCTCAGGGTAGACCTTCTGGAAGTGTCTGAGGGCTTGTATGACAGCTGACGTGCACTCTACGTAGGTGTAGTCGATCATGATGTCACCTGAGAGTGGGAGGAGCCACAGAGGCAAATAGGAAGAGAAACCATATAAGAGCGACGAGTGGGAGGGACTTAACTATTGTGTCATCATAGGATGAGAAAAACCTGCATGTGTCTTAAGAACCTACAGTTTGATATCGATTGACTTTATTTAATATGACATATATTTGGTTTAAATATAATATTTAAATATCTCTTCATCTCATTTTAATTTACAACTTTAAATGTCTGAGCACTTAGAACAGGGCCATATAAATAACATTATTATTATTATTAATAAAATGATATACTAACTAACTTTTTATAGTTAGAGTTGCTCAGCGATGGTCATTACTGAGTCAAGTGGCTATTTTCACTTCACAGATTATGAAATAGTATCAACACCGACTTTAGACTCACCAAAGACCTCGGATGGGTTCAGCAGCTCCAGAAGTTTCCCTCCTCGTTTGGTTTCATATGTTGCAAAACCTCCGTCTGAGTTCCTCATACTGAGGAGCTAGGAAAGGAGACAGGAGTTCAATCAAGTTCACTACACTAAAGAAACATAAATAATTCAAGGAATGCCTTGGACCAGGCTCTAGTAGTGTGACTGTAGATGAGTAGCCACAGTTTGAGTTGAAATCACATTATACAAAAGTTACAGTAGTTCTAGTTGTCTTTGACAAAAGGCATTCCATTAGTGCCACTAGAGTTACAGCAGTAACTAGGTGTATCCGCTTTATTTATATCTATCTATCATCTTCATCTCTATCTATCTATCCTATCTCTATCTATATCTATCTCTATCTCATCTCTATATATATATCTACTATCTATCTATCTATCTATCTATCTATATCTATCTATCTATATCTATCTATATCTATCTATATATATCTATACCTATCTATCTATATATATATATATCTATATCCATCTATATATATATATATATATATATATCTATAATGCGTTAACGCATGTGATTAATCTCGAGACTTTAATGCGCACTATTTTTTTTAAAACTCAGATCAATCATAGTATCCAGTTTAGAGGCTCCTCCCTCAGTGCTTCCAGCGTGCATGCACACCTGGGAATGAACTGAGAGGGAGGCTGCCAGGCCCGTTCAACTAACAGGATGACTGAGGAGACGCACCGCAGGGTGCTGGGCGGAACATTTCCGACTGATAGCGCTCGCAATATGATTGCGGCAGCAAAGAACCTTCCTTTGAGCATATGCCCTGTATAGCGCACATTATACAGAGGGCTGTTGCGGTCTCCCTCCACGACTGTGGATGTGATGGTGCTTTAACAAAGTGCCGTAAAATAGTTGGACATTTTAAACAGTCCAGCACTGTTTAAAACACAGCGGAGCTGAAAGTCCGGCAGCAAGCCTCTCACGGGCAGGAGGAGAGGAGCCAAGCCTCTCACGGGCAGAAGGAGGAGGAGCCAAGCCTCTCACAGGCAGAAGGAGGAGCCAAGCCTCTCACGGGCAGAAGGAGGAAGAGCCAAGCCTCTCACGGGCAGAAGGAGGAAGAGCCAAGCCTCTCACGGGCAGAAGGGAGAGCAAGCTCTCACGGCAGAAGGAAGAGCCAAGCCTCTCAAGGGCAGAATGAGGAAGAGCCAAGCCTCTCAAGGGCAGAAGGAGGAAGAGCCAAGCCTCTCACGGGCAGAAGGAGGAGGAGCCAAGCCTCTCACGGGCAGAAGGGGGAGGAGCCAAGCCTCTCACGGGCAGAAGGAGGAGCCAAGCCTCTCACAGGCAGGAGGAGAGGAGCCAAGCCTCTCACGGGCAGGAGGATGAGCCAAGCCTCTCACGGGCAGAAGGAGGATGAGCCAAGCCTCTCACGGGCAGAAGGAGGAAGAGCCAAGCCTCTCAAGGGCAGAAGGAGGAAGAGCCAAGCCTCTCACGGGCAGAAGGAGGAAGAGCCAAGCCTCTCACGGGCAGAAGGAGGAAGAGCCAAGCCTCTCACGGGCAGAAGGAGGAGGAGCCAAGCCTCTCACGGGCAGAAGGAGGAGCCAAGCCTCTCACGGGCAGAAGGGGGAGGAGCCAAGCCTCTCACGGGCAGAAGGAAAAGCCTAAGGGCAATACTAAGCACTCCCTGAGACCTTTTTGCTCAGAAAAACTAAAGTGAAAAGAAACAAATAAAATAATAAAAATCTTGATCTCTAACAGCTTTTAGCATTTCATTCTTCCATACCTGCATTTGTGTTGCTACCCGCAAAAAACAATACAAGTAAATATGTGAATTTTATTGTGATTAATCCGATTAAATATTTTGATCTATTGACAGCACTATAAAAGTGTTTATTACTATGAAACGTATCAGAAGTATGTAGGTTGAACATTTTTTGAATACAAATAGAGTACAAATGGTAGTAAGCATATGTTGAATTGCTGATACGATTTTGAGGGGGTCCTTGGAAAAAAATAATTCCCTGTAAAGGGTCCCTGGCCCAAAACGTTTGAAGACCCCTGGTCTAGACCACTTGCAACCACCTCCCAATGTGGTTTCAGAGATTGGATCATTCACGCCCCGTTCACACTTGACATTAACATGTTTTTTGAAATCCTATCTCAAAAACAACATGTTAATGGCAAGTGCGAATGTTGATGTGTTGCTTGGTCCACCATTTGTGTTGGCAGAGCAAAATGCATGATTAAATATACAAATCATATTCTGTTGTCACTTAGTACTGTTAACTTGTAGAATTTGTATGGAAAATACAATCTGTTGTATTAAATATCCCACTTGAGGTTGTGCTGTTATACTATCAGCACAACTGTGTTTATTATCTTGTATAAGTGAATCAGAGCCGTGCTGATATTCAGTATAACAGTATAACACTCCTGTGATAATGCTTCACTAAAACTTTGTATGTTTTTCCATGTGTAGCCCATGTTACTGCTTAGATATACTGTATATATACTGTATATCTATACTGCTTAGATGTACTGTATATATACTGTATATCTATACTGCTTAGATGTACTGTATATATACTGTATATCTATACTGCTTAGATGTACTGTATATATACTGTATATCTATACTGCTTAGATGTACTGTATATATACTGTATATCTATACTGCTTAGATGTACTGTATATATACTGTATATCTATACTGCTTAGATGTACTGTATATATACTGTATATCTATACTGCTTAGATGTACTGTATATATACTGTATATCTATACTGCTTAGATGTACTGTATATATACTGTATATCTATACTGCTGTGTACAGGCTTCATCCTGAGGAACTTGATCAAACTGTCCCTTGAGAAACCAACACACTGTTTCCACAGTCTTTAGAGGCTCTAATCATCACTACTTCATGGACACATATAGCTGAATCTAATGTCTTTGATCCTGCTAAAAGTAAAAATGATAGACACAATGTGTAGAAACGTAAGACGCCAGTGGATGAATGAACCATCAGGTAATCAACACAGGAGACCGTTTAGCCACTATTCATATAAAAAAGCCGAAATCTCTTCCTTGTATAACACTCTCCAGACCCCCCCCCCTCGTTGCTCACCACGTTGACTGCCTGGTAGAGTCTCCCCGGGGGGACGTGGGGCTGGACGGAGGGACACAGCTCCTGGAGCAACATCAGGGACTTCAGACCCTCTGCGGTGCAGTCGGCGACTATCCAGCCGCAGTCCCGTGTGCTGAAGGGGAAGCCGCCCTGGTGGAGAGGGGGGAGAGGCCTTGATGTATTTTTACGTCTGCAGCGTTAGTTTAACGGCCATAAAAACTCAAAATGTAGCTCTCAAACAAACTGTCGTGTTATGTTAATTTATTGAGTGACTGCTCATACAGAGACGAGTGAGATCGCTGAAATAAATAAATAGACACACACACTTATGTGTTTCTGCTCCTCCCCTTACCACGGAGGAGGATACGCCAGCATGGTCCCTCTGGAATACCCGCGTGGACAATCATATGTTGTGTAGTTCCATTTATCTTAAGTATCCGCCTTACAGGGCAAGAGTTTTGCTTTACAGTTTGATTCCGGTAACCGTCCCCGATACAGAACGCCGTACCGGGTACAGAGCACCGTACCCGGTACCGGGTACAGAGCACCGTACCCGGTACAGAGCACCGTACCCGGTACCGGGTACAGAGCACCGTACCCGGTACAGAGCACCGTACCCGGTACAGAGCACCGTACCCGGTACAGAGCACCGTACCCGGTACAGAGCACCGTACCCGGTACAGAGCACCGTACCCGGTACAGAGCACCGTACCCGGTACAGAGCACCGTACCCGGTACAGAGCACCGTACCCGGTACAGAGCACCGTACCCGGTACAGAGCACCGTACCCGGTACAGAGCACCGTACCCGGTACAGAGCGTGGAGGCAATCAAGACTCTTTAAGCCCCGCCCTGTGTGGGTTGATTTCTGCCGGAGCCCTAAAGGTAGTCAGCACCTCGTCTTATTCCCCCAAAAGTCTGAGTATTCAGCTTAGGACTGAAGAAACCATAAGGTTAATTGTGGTTTACGTACAATTATTTATTATAAGAACAAATAGGTTGAGATATAAACATAGATTATAGGTACAAATACCAGACAACCTATAACATAGATTATAGGTACAAATACCAGACAACCTATAACATAGGTTATAGGTACAAATACCAGACATCCTAGGCATGTCAAACAAAAAGGGTGGGGGGAACCCTTTTTCCGGTCATCTTAAATATTTGCACAGGTGAAATACTAAAACACTAAATAAATCAGCAAAAAATAAAGAAACATGTCCCATGTTGGCTATCACAGCATTCTGTTAATTTTATGCAATTCTGCTTGACTCCACAACAATAAATAAAGTAGAGAAATTAATATAATTCTAAACTGCTGTGAATATAATCATAAACTACTCCAATCCCATCAAATGCCTTGTTTCAAACATCTCTCACAACTTGTGAGAGATGTTATATTAACATTAATATTATTGATGTTATATCACATATTAACTTTTCCATCCTTGAGTCCCTAGATCCACTTCAATTTGCATACAGACAAAACAGGTTTGTAGACGACGCCATTTCCCTGGCATTAGACACAGCCCTGGAGGGCAGAACATCATTCAGAACTGCAGTTCATTGGACATCCCTGACAAAACTGAACAAACTAGGTTTTGGGAACTATCCAAAAACAGAACCGCCGCAGTATTTCAATCTCTAAACAGAGAGCTTAGGCAGCTTTGGGGATGTGTACAAATATCTTGTGAAGAATCCCTCCCTTTAAAGAAATACATTTTTCGTAGGCATTATATAGCTGATGGTACAGTATAATTATAATAGAACAAGTCCTACTAGTGATTGCCAGGTAAATAAAACATGCCAACAAGTTAGAAGTAACATTTGGGATATAATTCCTGCAGACTGGCCCTCTATCCCATCAACAACTGCTGTTAAACTAGCACAACTTGTCAAGGCAAGTACTTTGATGGTTTCCATTATTTCCCTCCACGGGGAAGGAGGAGCGTTTAAGAACACAAATCCACACAAATCCTCCTCTCTGGGTTTTATTCCTTGGACGGGTTTCTAAAGAAACTCCACCCAGGCTTGTCTGTCGGTTATTGCATCCGATCACAAAAAAAAAAAAAAGAAGCTATTGAATAGCTGGCAGGGAAGCAGAAGAAAGCCATGTTTTTCCCTCCAGGTGGGCGTTCCTATAGGGCTGTGACATCACATGAAAACTATGAATTACACAAAATCTGTTGACAAATGACAGATTTTAAAGCTGCCACATGGCAGAATACAATGTTGTCACCTGTGCTAAAAGCACACAGAGGGGGAATTGGTGGCAGGTGTGCAAAGGTAGCAATTGTACCAGGCTCACTCTGGGAAAGAAAATTCTGTGGATCTTCTACCATGCCAGAGGATTTGTCTTGTCTGCATCAAGAGCTAGCAGATAGTTATTCAGTTCAGCTTCAAAACCCTGTAAGACGTCTTCCTAAGTGTCTTCCTCTGCTTCTTTGCTGCTCCGACCTCAACCCTGCTTCTGTGACTCGGACCGTGGGATGTGCCCTTCTTCCAGCATCTTAGTCATGGCTCTGGCTTTTATGGCATCAATCTTCTCCTCCTTTATGTATTGGGTCTTGAATCGAGACAGTTGTCTTGATGGTCTTAGCTAGCTCAGTGTCATCATCACCATCACCCATTGAATAGGTGCAGGGCTGGTTTGAGGTAAGATACACATAATCTGCACTGTACTCATGATGCTGCTGCAATACTGCCACAATTCTTCATATGTATATAACATCCATCAGTCACTTTATGGTGTACAGTATTTTTATAGTATAGGTCATAGTATTATAATAATGTATAATGTATATATATAGTATATAGTATATAGCATATTGTAGGTAGTATATAGTGTTGTTTAAAGTAGTAGTAGTATTGTTTAGTATAGTAAAGTAACTACTCTACTTGAGGAGAGACTGACGCTAGCATGACACCGCTAACACATACTTTCTGAGTCCTTTGTCAGGTGGTTCCTTTTCAAATGCTGAAAGAGGTTGGTCAAAGAGGTTGGTCATCTTCTCAACACACTCACGCTAGCGTTGTTGTGAGTGGATTCAGCATCAATAAAGTGCAAGCCTATTTCAGCTGATGGAGATTGGCTGTTAATGCTGCATTTGTGTTGGTAGAGAAAAAACTACAAACTTTATTTATCTTAATAATGGAATAATTGTATCATCATATCGCACAAATGATCAGATAGTGTTATCGCCCAGCCCTAGCATGGAGTCTTCACTATAATGCAATGCAATTAAATATATTGAGTAGATGTTTATGGTATGTAATCATGGTTAATACCATAATGTAACCATACATTTCTATTTATATATGTTTTTAATTATCCAAATCCAAAAAAGCCATTTATCCAAAGCGATTCACAGACGACTGTCTCTCTGTACCTTGTTCATCTGTCTGTAGTACTTCTGGTAGTCTGGGGGGTTATCTGGGATCTATGGGAGGGGAACAACTGGTTTAGAAACAGCTGGAAGATCTGAAAAGGCAAATACAATCACAAATAGATTTTCATTAAATATCATTCTCATCTCATCTATATACTCATTATATATATATTAAAGCTAGGATATGATGGTAGTTTAGGGGGAATGGTGATGACCAAAGGGGACTTTATCTTACCTGTGTAAAGGTGAGGAACTGATGAGCCCGTTGGAGACTTTTAGCAAGTTTAGGGTCGTCCTGACCGCCTGCCTGAAGGAGAGGAAATTTTAATAATAAATAAACATTTATTTAAAGAGAGAATTGGAATCCCAGGAGTATTTTTAATGAGGTCCTGTGTAAAGGAAATGACAAACACACTAAAGGAAATTATCGAATCAACTTAAAAATCGAATAAAATAGATAGATAGATAAACGTGTTTAAACAGGGACTACTAAAACAAATAAAAAGCAAAGAAAGTCAAATAAAGGGTGAGGGTAATAATATGAAAGATAAAATGCAATAAATTGATAAGATAGAATTCACAAAGACAGTTCATTGTAAAAAAATAAGCAGATATTAAGTAAAACCAACATAAACAGGACAATTGACTGAGCAGGTATAAGTCACCTCCAGAAAGGCCTGCACAGCGAAGCATGTGTCCCACAGCTGGGATCCGTTGGTCCCCTGGGAAATTCAACACACACTTAGTACACCTGGATTTAAGGTACCTTATGTATTGAGCTCTGTATGGGTGAAACCTGGGAGAGGACGCCAAATTCACCTGCATTTTCATGCCGTCCAATCCTAACCTACAGGATGACAAGATCACGTTAGTAAAACACATGTTCTATTCTTTCATATAATTTACTCAAAGTATTTTGATTATACCACAGTTATCAGATGCCATTATCCAGTGTCTTTCAATACTGTTTATGCATCACATTTGAGTGGGTAACTACTAGACACTACAAAGGGACTAGAAGACCGGGGGGGGGGGGCTGACCAGAGGTAGTCGGGGATCCTGGACACGTGTTCCCGGAAGGCGGGGGAGGAGGGTCCGTCCACGTGCCACCGGACCAGCATGTTGATGGTCTTGGAGATCTGAAGACCCACATAGGGCTTCATGGTTTAGTCAGTCACTAGATGATCAAACAACATTCACACCAGTCCTAAATGAGCCGATGAGTGAGGGCATCTTGTTCAGAGGATGCCTATAGGAAGCCTGCATACCTTAAGGGTTGGAACCCAGAACCCTAACCACCTCCTTCTGGTACAGTCTGATGGATACTTAATGGATCCTACTGGGCAGTAGGCTTTAACCACACAGTGGAACTTGTGATAGTTTACGGGCATTCGACCCAATGGTGTAATTTTGACAAATTTCATCAAGAACATCATGTGACGTTCAATTCCGGGAAGAGGATACAAGATATTTATTTGCCATTTGTAACAAGTACATAGGAATGCTTACTCCCCATTCCCTCCCTCAGTACAAATTGCAAAAAACAATACCATAAAAATTATATATACAATATAAATAAAAATGAACTAAAAAAGGACAGCAAAGTGACTGACAGATGGTATGAACAACTATTGAATGTGCAAAAAGATTTAAAAGCATTTTAAAGTGGCAGTAATGCAGCATCAAGAATACAGTGCAGTAACTGTGATGAGTCCAGAACTTCCAGCAAAGTATGTAAGTGTAATGTTTATGACATGTTATGAAAGTGAAAGTGGCAGCACTCCTAGCAGTTAAGTAGGCACACTGCCTGTGGATAAAAGTCAGGAAGGACGGGTTGTCCAGGAAACCCAAGAAGCCCTTTTTCCCAATAGAGTCTCACCGGTCCGATACTGATGGACTTGGTGAAGCGGTCGTCTGCCTGGATGTGCTCGTACAGTTCCTTGACGGCCCGGCCCCTCAAACCTGTGCTGTGGTGGGCTTCATACACGTTCATGAACACTGAGGGGAGTGAGGGAGACACATGTGGGTCAGAACAAGAACTAGACACAGGACACTAGATGAGCTCTGACATTAGCTTCCACATTAGCAGAAACGTTAGCATCCACGGTTTATGATGTGGAAGAATATTGTGGGTTGCCAATGAGAGTTGGCAGTGAAGTTGAGTGAAGAGACAGGAAAAGTGGGATGAAACATAGAGCCAATGACATGCAGCGCAGGAATTAAACCAGGGACATAAGGTGCAGTGAGGTCAGAAGTGAGGTGCATACTGTAGGCCAGGGACAGCAGGGTGCTGTGAGGGGTGTATATGTCGCAGGGTGCTACGTTGTTCCGCTGGGCCGGCCAGCTGATGACGTCATAGTCCTGGACGTACAGCTCCTGATACAGAGACACAGAGTTCAAACCCTCTAATCTTCAAGAATGTAACCCTAACCTAGGTTCATTTTCAGTTGAACCCTGGGGAAATTCTTCAGGCATAAAACCAAAGTTTTGTTGATTCAAGTTTCAAGATGTTTTGATTTGCCATATGCAACAAGTTCAATGGAATGCTTACTCCCCATTCCCTCCCCAAAATATGTAATAAATAATGTTTGCGCTCATGTTCAAACTTGAGCACAATCGTGACGCTATGACATGGGCTTCAGGGAATGAGATACACAGGGTGACGAGGAATCCAGTTTATTGCAAGAGTTTGAATCATGGTGAACAGAGCAGATGGAACATGCTAGAGGGCTACCTCTAGTGTGTGTGTGGTGGAGGCTGTTTTAACCTGTGAGCCTCGATTAACAAGGACTCACAGGTGTGCAGCCTCACCAGCCATAAAGTAATCTGATTCAGGCCAGGTGAGGCTGCCCAAACCAGCCACCAACCACACTAGAAAAATTTGACCACCTGGGCAATTTGACCCAGAAGACCGGTTGTTGTTGTAGTGACACCAAGAGGCCACTAGATGGTACTGTACTGCTGCAACAAGCTGCGGTGGACTCTTGACAGCTGGCAGACAGACATTCGACAAATAAAGAAAGCCCAAGAGGACCTACCTTTACTTCTCATATCCTTGTTTGCAATTAAAATTAATGCTACAATATATCACAGTCCAGAATGCCTGCTTTCATTCACATATATGTAGACAGATATATGTAGTAGTCAAGCCAATTGACACATTATTATCCTCATAGAAAAGGTTAAGTATTTGATTGGGTTTAGCGAGTAGAAACAAAACATTCTGGTACATATAGGAACACCAATCATTTACAATCTACAAACTCACCTACCTCATTCCTACTATGTGGACGTCAGAACTATTCAAGATAACTTTATTTATCCCGAGGGAAATTAAGGTGCAACAGTTGAACAGGGGGAATAAATGCACACAAAATATACTAATCCCTAAACTAAAACCGAAATAACAAACTAAACTAAGTTATTGTCAGTAGTGATAGATAAAAACACTACTAAGCAGTGTCCCATACATTGATTTATGTTTGGGACATTCAACATTGACCGCCATACATTGCCTTTCTTTCTAATGAACTAAACTATAGTGTTATTGATTTATAAGATCATTTATTAGTCAAATCTGCCCAGTGTGTTGGCCTTGAGCCTCTTCTTCTCTGTATGGGATGGAGGAGGAGTGATGAGTGTACCAAGGAGACTCATTCCACTGATAAGCACCCATCACCTTTCTCAAGGTCAAGTTGTGAGGTGACCACAGACATCTACTGTTATTAGTAGTGTGTAGAAACATATAGTTGTCATCAAGACTCAAGATGTTTTAGTTGCCACTTGCAACAAGTACACTTGTCTCCAGCAGTAGCGGGCGGAGGGTAATTCTTCCTAAGCAGGTGGAGGTGATTCTTTCTAAGCAGGTGGAGGTGATTCTTTCTAAGCAGGTGGAGGTGATTCTTTTTAAGCAGGTGGAGGTGATTCTTTTTAAGCAGGTGGAGGTGATTCTTTCTAAGCAGGTGGAGGTGATTCTTTCTAAGCAGGTGGAGGTGATTCTTTCTAAGCAGGTGGAGGTGATTCTTTCTAAGCAGGTGGAGGTGATTCTTTCTAAGCAGGTGGAGGTGATTCTTTCTAAGCAGGTGGAGGTGATTCTTTCTAAGCAGGTGGAGGTGATTCTTTCTAAGCAGGTGGAGGTGATTCTTTCTAAGCAGGTGGAGGTGATTCTTTCTAAGGTGGAGGTGATTCACTCCTTCGTTACAGGTCGCCATCGCACTTTTTTCTTTATTGCATCAACCGTGTCATATTTCATTGTTTTTTTACCGATCAATAAATGGGAACATCACCATGAACCACCGTATGGACAGATAGTCGCTATAAATACAATGCTATGGAATACTATACTATCCTATACAATACTATAAACAACACTATAAATCACCACTTCAGGCCAGTGTTTTTCAGCCCTTTCTGAGCCAAGGCCCATACAGTACCATACCATAGTTTACATTCTAAATAATTCTGTGGCACACCACCAACCAAAAGTGTTACAAATTGACAATTGAAAGCAATAAAAGTAACTTTTCTGAAATGCATTGCAGAAGCATTATAAATTGAAAACTATTATATATATATATATTATTTACAGATCAAATCAAGCAATAACAGTCTTTACGACAAAAGCCCAAATCATCTCACGTGACGCTACTCAACCAATCAAAATGCTGTGAGTGAGTCACACACACACACACACACACACACACACACACACACACACACACACACACACACACACACACACACACACACACACACACACACACACACACACACACACACACACACACACACACACACACACACACACACACACACACACACACACACACACACACACACCTAACTTTCAGCAGTGCTGCAGGGATTTTTGCACACCGAGAATAGTGTAAAAAATTATTTTGCCCAATCTGATCGGCTCTTTTGAGAGCTCTGATCTGAGCTCCAATCGATAATCGATAATGATCGACGGCTGATCGATCAAAGCGTCCCTACAATAGTAGTTCAAACAATACAGTATTTAATTACGAAAGTCACTACATTGCAGGCACAGATGTACAACCACGGCAAATGATTGCAGTAACTAAAAAATGTTGGACTAATTAAGTGAATTTGGATAATTTCCCATGGCACACCTGACCATCACTCTACCTACTATATACTAAACTATACTATAAACAACACTATATACTACCTACTATATACTAAACTATACTATAAACAGCACTATATACTACCTACTATATACTAAACTATACTATAAACACTACATACTACCTACTATATACTACACTATACTATAAACAACACTATATACTACCTACTATATACTAAACTATACTATAAACAGCACTATATACTACCTACTATATACTAAACTATACTATAAACAGCACTATATACTACCTACTATATACTAAACTATACTATAAACAGCACTATATACTACCTACTATATACTAAACTATACTATAAACAACACTACATACTACCTACTATATACTAAACTATACTATAAACAACACTATACTACCTAATATATACTATATACTATAAACAGCACTATATACTACCTACTATATACTTAACTATACTATAAACAACACTACATACTACCGACTATATACTAAACTATAAACACTACCTACTATATCCTATACTATAAACACTATATACTACCTACTATATGCTATACTATAAACAACACTATATACTACCTACTATATACTAAACTATACTATAAACACTATATAATACCTACTATATCCTATACTATAAACAACACTATATACTAAACTATACTATAAACACTATAGACTCATAAAGACTCATTCCACCCAGGTGCACCACAGAACGCCATAGGAAGTCCTTTCTTCCTGTGGCTATTAGACTCTATAATTCCTCTACCTCGGGTCGTGAGAGGGACAGTGGAGACTTAGTGACCTGAGGCCAACGTACTTATTTTTATTTTATTTTTGGTCAACGCACTGTAATCATCTCATTTTTTGCACTGTAAATTCTATTTCAAATCCGAATTCACTTTTCACTTTTCACATGTCACTTTTCAGTTCTTTTCAGTTGAGTTATTTATTAATATATTATTACTGCCAATTTGCACTATACGTATTGTTGTGTATTGTATATACCTACGTACTACTGTTATAATACTGTAAATTATCTTCACTTATCAATACATTTAGACTTCATTTAGAATTATTTTAACTATTTTTGTTTATAATAGTTTTATTTTAGTTAGTTGTTGTTTTGTTTTTTAGCTTAGGTTTTAGTATTCTTGTGTGTGCATTTATTCCCCCTGTGTCAACTGTTGCACCTTAATTTCCCTCGGGATTAATAAAGTTTTCTGAATCTGAATCTGAATATACTACCTACAATATCCTATACTATAAACAACACTATATACTAAACTATACTATAAACACTATATACTACCTACTATATCCTATACTATAAACAACACGATATATTACCTACTATATACTAAACTATACTATAAACACTATATAATACCTACTATATCCTATACTATAAACACTATATACTAAACTATACTATAAACAACACTATATACTACCTACTATATCGTATACTATAAACAACACTGTATACTAAACTATACTATAAACAACACTATATACTACCTACTATATCCTATACTATAAACAACACTATATACTAAACTATACTATAAACAACACTATATACTACCTACAATATCCTATACTATAAACAACACTATATACTACCTACTATATCCTATACTATAAACAACACGATATATTACCTACTATATACTAAACTATACTATAAACACTATATAATACCTACTATATCCTATACTATAAACACTATATACTAAACTATACTATAAACAACACTATATACTAAACTATACTATAAACACTATATACTACCTACTATATCCTATACTATAAACACTATATACTACCTACTATATGCTATACTATAAACACTATATACTATACTATAAACAACACTATACTACCTACTATATACTAAACTATACTATAAACAACACTATATACTACCTACTATATATTGTTTTGTTTTGTTTTTTAGCTTAGGTATTAGTATTTTTGTGTGTGCATTTATTCCCCGTGTCAACTGTTGCACCTTAATTTCCCTCGGGATTAATAAAGTAATCTGAATCTGAATATACTATACTATAAACAGCACTATATACTACCTACTATATACTAAACTATACTATAAACAACACTATATACTACCTAATATATCCTATACTATAAACAGCATACTATAACAACTATACATAATACAAATAACAAGAAAGTGACTGATGGATGATATATATTAATATACTTATTAATAAGTTGTTGAATAAATAATCTATAAAACATACTTCATAATAATTAGTATGTTATTTTGGTCCAAGTGCAATTGCTTCAAATTAGTAATTGTTTGCGACGCCTGTTGAATAAAACCTGCGGCCTCTCAGCTAAAGCTATGTTGACATACTTACAGCATATTAAGTCGTCAAATTGCTTGTAACCTTGTTTTCCGATACTATTTTGGCATTTTAAGAACACACACGTGCAGGGCAGGGCTTGACATTAACACTAGCACCACTATTACACCAAACTTCTTAACTGGACTAGACTCACTAGCACTCAGTACGGTGCTGCACTACTGTCACCATTGTTCTTGTGTGTGGTTAATAGTATAGTAATTGTATGGTGTAGTATTATATTGTTCTTCATAATTCATACTGCGGGTGTGAATGGGGAGTAAGCGTTCCATTGTACTTGTTACGCAAATATATACATACATATATACATATATATACACATAACATAAATAAAGAATCTCACGTTAGGGGGCTAACTGTTAACTAGTTCCCGTTAGGGGGCTAACTGTTAACTAGTTCCCGTTAGGGGGCTAACTGTTAACTAGTTGACGTTAGGGGGCTAACTGTTAACTAGTTGACGTTAGGGGGCTAACTGTTAACTAGTCCACGTTAGGGGGCTAACTGTTAACTAGTCCACGTTAGGGGGTTAACTGTTAACTAGTCCACGTTAGGGGGCCAACTGTTAACTAGGTCACGTTAGGGGGCTAACTGTTAACTAGTTAACTAGTCCCACCTGTCGGAGGCTGAGCACCAGGGGGTCCTCGCGGGCCGCCAGGCGGACGGCGTAGCAGTAGCTCATGGGAAGGTACACCTGCCTGCAGTGGCACCACAGGCTGGAGGGGTGGGCGGGCACCCAGCTGGGGAACAACCTGTCAATCAAACAGACCACACACAGGTTATCCTCCCAGAAGCATCCATCTGATTCTGCTGTTTCACAATCTATATTCATATAGTTTTTATTAGCATTTTTTTAGATACATTTTTATTCATTTTATTATTAATGAATACAAACAATTAAATATAAACACATACAATAGAGTTTATATATATATAATAGGGTCTAGCACAATAGGATCTAGTACAATAGGGTGTAGTACAATAGGGTCTAGCACAATAGGGTTTAGTACAATAGGGTTTATCACCATAGGGTCTAGCACCATAGGGTTTAGCACCATAGGGTTTAGTACCATAGGGTTTAGTACCATAGGGTTTAGTACCATAGGGTCTAGCACAATAGGGTCTAGTACCATAGGGTTTAGCACCATAGGGTCTAGCACAATAGGGTCTAGCACAATAGGGTCTAGCACAATAGGGTCTAGTACCATAGGGTTTAGCACAATATGGTCTAGTACAATAGGGTTTAGCACAATAGGGTCTAGTGCAATAGGGTCTAGTACAATAAAGTTTAGTACAATAAGGTTTAGTACAATAAGGTTTAGTACAATAGGGTTTAGTACAATAGGGTCTAGTACAATAGGTCTAGTACAATAGGGTTTAGTACAATAAGGTTTAGTACAATAAGGTTTAGTACAATAGGGTTTAGTACAATAGGGTTTAGTACAATAGGGTTTAGTGTATTCAGCTCACCACATCTCTGGCAGCAGCGTGTTCATTCCCTCCCAGCTGTAGACGTTTAGGATGGCCAACCAGAACTTACCCCAGGAAGGAATCCCCGCTGCGCCCCCTGTGTACACACAGCACACAGCACACAGCACAGTAAGGTATAAACCTATCGTACACCACAATAAATGACAGGATATATAGTTTATAATGCCCCCCCTCTTCATCCTGTATATACTTCCCCTCGGGTCAAAGTCTCCGCCACCACGGCCTCTGCTTCCTTTGCTATGTGTAAGAGACACATCTCCACCTCTCCTCCATCACCCCAACCACCCACACCACCTGCCTCGGTGAGGCCCAAACTCCCTCATCCGCCCAGACCTTCTCTATCAACATTGATGGTTCCATTGTCACCCCTCCACCCATGTCCTTGGCACCATCCCCGACCCCACCCTCTCACTCCTACTATACGTCAACCCCATCAGTACAACGGCCTTCTGTCACCTTCACAACATTGCCGCCTCCGCCCTTCCCTTCCCGCTGCTGAAACCCTCATCCATAACCTCCAGACTCGCTATATCAAATTGAATGTATTATTATTAATATGGTTTACCAATATCCAGTAAATAATACAGGATATTTATACAGTATATGTAACACCACTCAGTCATGTAAAACACAGCTTCAAAATATATAAGTGACTAAATATTACTAAATATACATAACTATCTATAAAAATATGTACTGTATATTGTTACGCTAGCCTTACAATCTAGAGTTGAAAAAAGTAAAATGTCCTTATGGTTTGGTCCACTATCCTGATCAGCGTATCTAAAACTCTTAGTAAACAGGTGGTTGTGAGAGGATTCTAGATTGGAATATTGTAATGAAGTATATATATACGATTCAGTGAATACAAAAGAAAAAAAGACAAGTAACTATTAGTTTAGGCTTTAGAGTCCCCGGTTTATTACAGGTTGACCTCTGACCTTTGCTGTGCAGGTTGTTCCGAGCCCGAACCATATCCGGGTCATCGGGCTGAACTCCCAGAATCCTCAGCGAGGTATAGCTCAGAGCCGTGCCAAACACGGTGGATCTATCCTCTATATGTCTACACAACAAAAACACAGAAGAAACATCTTCTGATCCAAAATGAGCAGAGAAACACGCTGCTTCCCCAGGGATAACATTATATTATATTTTATAAATAAATCCATGGAGTGTGTGGTTGGAGGCTGGTTTTAGCAGCCTCCCCTGGCCTCAGGACTCTAGGGGGAGCACCAGCACGCACCACCTGCTCTACCAGTTTGAACATTATCAACAATAAACTGGTTCTATCATAAAAGCGTTTATATACATATATATATATATATATATATATATATATATATATATATATATATATATATATATATATATATATATATATATATATATATATATATATATATATATATATATATATATATATATATATATATATATATATATATATATATATATAAGAAGACCACTTACAGTCCCCAGCCTCCGTCTGGGAGCTGCACCGAGCGCAGGTACCTCACCATCTCCCTCCTCCAGGCCTCGGCCAGCCGGATCTCAGCCACGTGGCAGGTGATCAACAGACCTGCATGCACACACACAAGACCCTGGAACTCTCAGATGAAACTAAAAAAATCGAATTAATTGTATTAATAAAATGTAATACAATTTAATAAAATTTTAATAAAATGAATAAATGAGAATGGTATCTGTGTTGTTATCTGTTATATTACAGTTACGTTGATTTGTTTGTCTTTCTCGGTCCATGCACGACGCATTTCAGTGGTTTTGTGTTGGAAAAACAATGCAACCAATCAGATATTTTTCTGGGTTGCTGGGAAGAATATCCTTCAACCAAAGTACTCGTGATGACTTTGGCCCTTAGACTGAATGAGAGCGTACGTTTGGATTGACAATTTGATCAACCAATCATATATTGGTTTGTAGCCAATGGGTGTATTCTTTCAGATTTCCCCACAGTTCCGTAGTACGCTAGAAGGTCCATTTAGTTCACTGGCTCGAGACAGAGGATCTAGCTTAGTGCTACGTTTATGTCGCAATGGCAACAGGTGAAGATGTTGTTACGGAATTGTTGTTGGTACCCTTTTCAAGACGACCATTCAGTGAAAAGATGGACATTATAAAAAAGTTGTAATGATCCCCGTCACCACTGCGTCTGTGGAGAGGACATTTTCCGCCCTAAAACGGATAAAAACATATGGAGGAACAGAACAGAACAATCCCGACTCACTGCATTAGCTTCCATATTGAAAGGCAACTTCTGTTGGATCTGAAAAGCAGTGATCAGCTTTATGACCGGGTTATCGAAACATTGATTCAACGCACACACGGTACACACACATGTACGCACAGTGCACACACACATGTACACACACACGGTACACATGTACACACGGTACACACACATGTACGCACACACACGGTACACATATGTACACACACGGTGCACACACATGTACGCACACGGTGCACACACATGTACGCACACGGTGCACACACATGTACGCACACGGTGCACACACATGTACGCACACGGTGCACACACATGTACGCACACACACATGTACATACACACGGTACACATATGTACACACACGGTACACACATGTACGCACACGGTGCACACACACATGTACACACACACGGTAGACACATGTACACACACACGGTAGACATATGTACACACACGGTACACACATGGTAGACATGTACACACACGGTACACACACATGTACACACACAGCCCACACACACGGTGCACACACACGTCTTCTACCTGGCAGCAGGAAGAGGGGCCCGCCGTAGTCCCCCGCCCAGTGGCCGTCCTCCGCCTGCAGGAGGCTATAGAAGCCCATCCCCCTCAGGGCCGTGTCCACCGCCGTGCGGGCTGCAGGCCCTGCCCCCGCAAACTGACTCTGTTGATATGGTAACAAGACAAGTTTCCCATTTACTTGATTTTTTTAAAACAACC
Organism: Muraenolepis orangiensis; assembly: GCA_027704905.1. Classification (NCBI taxonomy): domain Eukaryota; kingdom Metazoa; phylum Chordata; class Actinopteri; order Gadiformes; family Muraenolepididae; genus Muraenolepis; species Muraenolepis orangiensis. The sequence continues at coordinate 23,544,626 of CM051015.1, forward strand.
CAGGTTTGCATCAAAGTGCTGTAATATTATGCAGATTTGCATTTGCACTCTGGTTAGATGCCAACTTATTTTTCGGTGTACTGTACATTAGAATCTAATGTAATTGTACACACAGAGCCGACCGTGGATAGGAAGTGAGATATTGCGCTGCTGTAGCCGTTAGTTATTCTGTACAGAACATTTAGAACATGTCATCTCATAAACTAACTGCTGCATCTCTTTTTCTTAGCTTTCATGTTTTTGTTGTGAGGGTGAGTCAAAGACTAGAACATACTATATAGTCCCCCAGACTTTATTAAACTGTTTAAAGTTATACAAGCTTGTTTTAATTGCTTTAGATTTCAGTGAGTTGAGCCCCAATTGCTTCAGTTATTTGTCCGGCTTGATGTATTTAACAGAAGGCATTGTTGATACCAACATGTTTTGACCTAACGACGAGATTAGTTACATTACATTACATCACATTACATAAAATGACAGTAATTTAGTCGACGCTTTTATCCAAAGCGACTTACAGTAGTTAAGAACCACGAGCAACAACATTATTATCAAATTCAATCAGAAGACAGATCACCGTGTCCAGGCCGAGGGAGTGGGCCTCCAACATGCTCTGTTCTCGGTCGGGGGTCTGGTCATCGCCCACGTAGCTCCAGGTCTGCCTCCCCTCCACGTTGGCCAGCCTCCAGCGGCGGAGGTCCGTGGCCGGCTCCGTCCTGAACGGGCCCCCCCGACGCCGAAGATGCCTAGCAGAGGAGAAGGAGGGGGGGGGGGGCATGGTCATTAACATTACACTATCATAACATGTCATTAACATTACACTATCATAACATGTCATTAACATTACACTATCATAACATTACACTATCATAACATGTCATTAACATTACACTATCATAACATGTCATTAACATTACACTATCATAACATGTCATTAACATTACACTATCATAACATGTCATTAACATTACACTATCATAACATTACACTATCATAACATGTCATTAACATTACACTATCATAACATTACACTATCATAACATGTCATTAACATTACACTATCATAACATTACACTATCATAACATGTCATTAACATTACACTATCATAACATTACACTATCATAACATTACACTATCATAACATGTCATTAACATTACACTATCATAACATTACACTATCATAACATGTCATTAACATTACACTATCATAACATTACACTATCATAACATGTCATTAACATTACACTATCATAACATTACACTATCATAACATGTCATTAACATTACACTATCATAACATTACACTATCATAACATGTCATTAACATTACACTATCATAACATTACACTATCATAACATTACACTATCATAACATGTCATTAACATTACACTATCATAACATTACACTATCATAACATGTCATTAACATTACACTATTATAACATGTCATTAACATTACACTATCATAACATGTCATTAACATTACACCATCATAACATTACACTATCATAACATGTCATTAACATTACACTATCATTAACATTACACTATCATAACATGTCATTAACATTACACTATCATAACATGTCATTAACATTACTCTATCATAACAGGTCATTAACATTACACTATCATAACATGTCATTAACATTACACTTTCATAACATTACACTATCATAACATGTCATTAACATTACACTATCATAACATTACACTATCATAACATGTCATTAACATTACACATCATTATCACTCGTTGTATATGGCAAATAATGATTGAATCTTGAGGCAATTTTCAGCACCACGACCACCGACTAAAAGTACAATACATGTTGAATTGTACGTGTACTCGTTATTATACTTATATGGATAATACACATATTTAAACACTAAACGTATATGATAAATACTTTGATTAAACCCTAAACTATACTCACGTCCCCTCCTCCGTCATGGTTTCACCTCGCTTCATGTCTCCTGTGAGCCGCCGTGGACCGACCCGTCTGCGGAATGTAGTTTTAAGACCAGTTAAACCATTGCATGGATGCTGTTAAGGACTACATTTCCCGCACTGCCTTCCCATTGGATTCTCAGTGGGAAGATTATGAGCAGAGGCGGAACGAGCCAATCACGAACCTGTTGGGCGGAGAAAAGGGCGGTCTTTCAGACAACCGTCCAATCAACGGCACTGCAACAAAAACCTCGCGTTACCACCAGGCGTTCTCATCGCTGTTACAAGTGAACTAAATATTGACTTTTGCCAAGACGAGCTAAAGATTAACTCAATAAAATACATTAATTAAATCAAATACATGAATTAAAACACTTGGATGAAAAATAAGATTTTTATTGTGATTGAAAAATAGGCAGTTTAGTTTAGTGAATTAAACAAACATGAACACATGAATTAAAGACAGAAAAACATCCTAGCGTTTAATAAACACGTCTCAGAAAACATCGCCTTGTCTTTAACAGGCACACAAAAAACTAACATTAGACATAACTACACAGAAACTACACAAACACTTCACAACCGTTTTCTAAAAGTTTAACTAATTGTACAGAAATAAAATAAAGAAAACAGGCTGTTGGCAGCCATTCCATCTAAATACCAAACTTTAATTAAAACTAATTAAAACACAAGAGAATTCCAACCATCCCCCGTTCTGTCAAGGAGGTAAAAACAACATGACATTTCAAAAAGAGTCACAACATTCTTCAGAACGGCTTCCTTTCCATCCTCTCGAGCACAGTCTGGACGGGTCACATGACATGAGGCAGCAGTGTGGGTCACATGACACGAGTCGGCAGCGTGTGGGTCATGTGATCAGTCGTCCACGATGCCCAGCAGGCCGTCCAGCCTCAGCCTGCAGGCGAGCTCCGCCTCCCGGCTGGCCAGGATCTGGCGTTGGACGTCCCGGAGCCGCCGAGCCAGGCTGAGCGGAGGGGAGGCCGTGCTCTCTGGCCCGTCGTCAAAGATCCAGACGTCGGAGGACTTTGCCTTCTGGGATTAAATACAAAAATAACCTTTATTTTAATGATCTATTTCTTTAGACAGATCATTAGGCAGCATGTAGGAGTTAGGTGATCTCGCTTTCAGCTGGGAGTCAAAACCCCATTAACCGCAAGCAACAAATGAACATCATACTTTTGTGAGCGGGGAACCAAGTGCCTTCTTGGCCTTGCTCGAGGGCACCCCGGCAGTGGGTGGGGAAAGCAGTGTGGAGGAGGGTATGAACAGAGGCATGGACAGGCTCTCCGGGGGGTCAGAGGTCAACCAGTGCTTCAGCTGATCAGTACTCCTGCAGCCAGAGAGAGACAGAGACAGACAGAGAGCCAGCGAGAGACGGAGACTTTCAATGAAAAGTTTTTCATGACTTAAACGATTGTTATTGTGCTCCATCCATCTTCTCCCGCTTATCCGTAATCGGGTCGCGGAGGTAGCAGCTTCAGCAGGGGACTCCAAACTTCCCTCTCCCTGGCAACATCGACTAGCTCTGACTGGGGGATCCCGAGGCGTTCCCAGGCCAGTGTGGAGATGTAATCACCCCACCTGTACCTCGGTCTGCCCCGTGGTCTCTTCCCAGTTGGCTGTGCCTGGAAAACCTCCCTCGGGAGGCGACCAGGAAGCATCCTTACTAGATGCCCGAACCACCTCAACTGGCTCCTTTCTACGCGAAGGAACAGCGGCTCTACTCCGAGCCTGTTAGTGTTATTGTGCTACAATATATAATTATACAGAGGCCTAAATTAGAGTGATGATGAAATAACAGCTTGTTCTCGCGTGTGTGCACCCCTACCTCTGGCTGTGAACCTTCTCCTCCTCCAGGCCTCGGAGCACCCATCCAGGCAGCCGCTCCGGGGCCAGGGTGGTGTGGGTGATGTCCAGGCTGGGGGGGGCGGGGAGGGCTGGGGGCTGGGGCCCCGCCTCCAGACTCTGGAACAGCCTCTGTCTCAGGGACGGAGGGCTGGGGGCCTCCTCCTCCAACCCGGACCCTCTGGTGGAAGGAAGAGGACGGAGGAATGGGTTCAAGTCTCTAAAGCACCAGTTCATCAGAATGAGTCATGGGATGGAGCCTCAAACAACACTGTGGTAGCCTCAAACAACACTGTGGTAGCCTCAAACAACACTGTGGTAGCCTCAAACAACACTGTGGTAGCCTCAAACAACACTGTGGTAGCCTCAAACAACACTGTGGTAGCCTCAAACAACACTGTGGTAGCCTCAAACAACACTGTGGTAGCCTCAAACAACACTGTGGTAGCCTCAAACAACACTGTGGTAGCCTCAAACAACACTGTGGTAGCCTCAAACACTTGGTAGCCTCAAACACTTGGTAGCCTCAAACAACACTTGGTAGCCTCAAACAACACTTGGTAGCCTCAAACAACACTGTGGTAGCCTCAAACACAACACTGTCTCCCTAAAATGACCAATCACTTCCCGATTCACTCAACAATGACGGAAAAAACATAACACCACAACATAATGTACTCTCTCCACTCGTATTCTCTCAAGATGGCGGCAGTTATTGAGCTGTTGGCATCGTAATGTACAAGCAACGTGAAATATGATTGGCATATTTGTGACGTCTGGGAAGTTCTGTCAGAATCGAGCCATGATATTATAGTCAGGGTCCTCTCACCCTTCCGTCTGCAGCCGCTTGTGGCGGTGTGCGAGTCTGACGGCCCGGTTCCACTCCTCCGGAGGATCGAAGCGTTTCAGGGACTCTGTGAGGAAGTACACGAGCACCTCCCCGTCCTCAGTCATCGCACCTGATACAAATCAAAGAAACAAACGCACCCGTGAAATAAGAACACGCAGCACAGCCCTCTGTGAATAGACCCCCCCGGATTATAGTCAATTGAATGTTTATTTTTTAAAGCCCCCCCCCCCCCGGTGTTAAGTGTGATTTGACCCTCCCACTGTGTGATGTCACCATGTCAATTACTATTTTGGTGGCATGCCAATGTTAACCAATGTATTAGCAGGTAGGGGTTACATCTACAGTAGACTTTAACATGGGGGGGGGGGGGGGGGTTCTGACCTGGGCAGAGGGAAGGTTCGGGGCGGGGCCAATCCTTCAGCTTGTAGTCGATGCACAGCACCAACAGGTCGTCCCAGGGGACCCAGTTATAGTCGGGCCCCTGGTGCTGGTCCCGGCTCCCCCGTGGACCCGAACGGCGGTGGTGAGGGGGGCCTCGGTGGCGGTACTGCTGGCGGACCCTCTCCAGAAGGTTCTCCAGCCGGGACATGAGGAGCGGGTGGCCGTGGGGAGACCCGGGGATCTGGGAGGCATAGTGGAGGACGGACGAGCACAGCTGGGACCAGCTGGCTGCAGAGCGAGAAATGAGATCACATGTATGTTATTAACCCCAGGTTAGGATCCATTATGAGATGGAACAGACATTTGGAGGAGGCTTATCCAAAGCTTCTTACAGTGAGGAATACAGGATTCATTACTACCCCCCCCCCCCCGCCTGCCTCACTACTTAAGCCCCCCCGTCTCACTACTAACCGGTAACAGGTGGCGTGTCCCAGAGTGGGAGGCGGAGGCCCAGCACGGCACTACGCAGCCAGGCCAGGTGCTGGGCTGAGTTCCAGCCCAGATGGGGCACCAGGTGGCGGGCCTCCGGCAGGGAGAACTCCACCGCGGGCCAGGAGAGACCCAGCAGCTCCGGGGAGGACACAGAGTCCGCTAGGTGGGAGAGTACGGCGTTGTACAGGCAGACCACGGGCTCGGCGCCCAAGGAGGGCCGGCCGGCCGACGACCGTTCCCGACGCCGGGCTTGGAGTCGGTTGCTGAAGTGGCGGCTGAGGCCCGCCTCCACGAACTGGACCAGCGTCTGGCAGGAGAGAGGGCGGGCCGGGGGGGAGCGGGCCAGGAGCCAGCGCACAGCCCCAGTCAGCTGGGGAGACGAGGGGTTTGGGTTAATTAGTGTGATACAGATAAGATAACTTGTTGATTTATTCAAAGACAAAGCAGAGAGAATTTAATAACATGTCATTTCATAAAACCGTTTAACAATGAATAACTAATAACTATTTCAAAATTGGTTAGAAAACGACAAAAGACCAGAATGCTTTCCAATCTCAACACGCTGTTGTTTTTGTAAATGATCTCAAGGTGTTTGATAACCGCTTGTGTTCTACAGCGTCCAGATGTGTGACTCACTTGCCGGGAGGCCTGCAGGTCGCTGGTGCTCTCTGGGATGTGTGAGAACATGTGATCAGAGATCAGGCCGTCCTCCACCAGAGTCTGCAGCATCAGAGCTGAGGAGAGCAGAGCATTTAGATATGGACTATATTATATACACCTGTATATCAACAATGAAAAGCACAAAGATATTTATTTAAAACACAGAACATGTAAACGGTCAAGATAAGGAGTCTCACAAGACCAAAAGTAGAGGAATGTAATACGAATCAAGGGTCAAAAGGTCAAGACCCCTTATTCACGTCCCATTCCAGGTGATGCTTTGCGTGTACCTTCTTCCAGTCTGTGCGTGTCTCTGGTGCTGAGGAGCTGGGCTCCCGGGACCAGGATGACCAGAGGCAGGGGGCTGTGCCAGGCACTGGCCTGCTGGAGCTGTTTGAGCTGAAGCAAGGCCGAGAGCAGGGGGACGTCCTGGTCTTCCTGCCCAGCCACTGGGCTGGGCAGGGCGGGGAGCAGCAGTAGCAGAGCCCCCGTGCCCTGGAGCTCACAGCCGTCCTCCATCCTAGAGAATCCCTCGTCGCTAAGGGGGCCTCGAGACACCTGGGGAGAAAAGAGGAAAGCGAGTGATGATGGAACTACAGTCCCATGTGTCAGGAGAATGTTGTGGAACGTTACATTTTACCATTTAAAAAATACCATTCACATTCTCAACCATCTGGTTTAAACAAGGTGGGAACGCCGTGGGAGGCCAGCGGCTAGGGGTACATCCGGCTAGATGTAGGGCAACATCCTGGATCACACGCAGTCTGTTCATGTCGAGACTCAAACCCTCTGACCAGGAGCCCTGACCAAGTATGAAATCAATCTCTCTCACTCTCACTCAAAGTGATCCAACTGGATGTAAGGCGTGCCTGGCGGTACCTTGATGGTGAGGTGCACCTTGTGCGCTCGCTCTCCCGCCTCCTGGAGCGTGTTGGTGACACACAGCGTCTGAAGCGTCCCGTCAACCTGCTTCTCCTTCACCTCTGCCCTCTCTCCACCTCCCAGCTTCACCTCCAGCCAATGGGAAAGCACCCTGTAGAGAAGGAGGAGGAGCCAGTGGAGAGACCGACTCAGACATTGTACACTGAAGGCCTCTGTGTTGAAAGAAGCAAGAAGCTAAATGTCTGCTTCATGGATGAAGTCCATTTAAAAACCACCTGGACACCTTGAAGTCTCACCATCTTAAAGACGGCCCTCATGTTGCCATCCAGCTACTCACCGGTCAGCCAGGCTAGCGACACTCTCGTGGTCGCTAGGCAACAGCATGGCGGCCTTCCAGAATATTCTATCGGGGGGGTTCGGGATGTTGTCCGTCACCAACGCCGGGAGGTCCAGCGGAGCCCACACTGCCTCCCTGAAAGTAGCACACCCCCACAGACAGGTGAGTTTAACTGGGTGGTGTTTACCTGGGCCAGTGGTGTGTATGTGTTTGTTAGACAGAAGAAGCCACAAAGAGTTGGATACGTATGGAAATTAGAGAAAGAGCATGAGAGAGATGGGAAGAGAGAAGGAGAGCAAGAGCGATGGAGAAAGAAGAGAGTTTGAGACAGATGTTGAATGGTCCACTCACTCCAACAGGCACTGGTAGTAGTAGTGGACTCTCATCTGGTGGAGGGTTTGACGCTTTGCTCTCAGCAGCCTGTGAGACGAGGACATGGTAAGATGGGTTCAAGGCCAGACGAGGTGACAGGAGGTGATGATGAATTAAAATGATAAAGTCCACAATAGCAGAAACCTAAATAGTCACGTTTTTAGTTCATGTTTTTATGGAAATCTATTGCAACTAAAGCATGTTAAAATAAAAAATAAACTAAACTACAAAACCACAAAGGCCTGTGCTATACTTTACATTAAATCGCCCTATTTGGATCATTAAGCCAACAATTATTTTGAGGGCAGTAGCAGGAGGGTACTCTTCGATGATTACATTGGAGTTTACTGCATATTACTACAGTGTGAAACAAACTCACTACTAACCCCCCCGGCTGCCTCACTACTAACCCCCCCGACCCCGGCTGCCTCACTACTAACCCCCCCGACCCCGGCTGCCTCACTACTAACCCCCCCCCCGGCTGCCTCACTACTAACCCCCCCGGCTGCCTCACTACTAACCCCCCACCCCCCCCCCCCCCCCGGCTGCCTCACTACTAACCCCCCCGGCTGCCTCACTACTAACCCACCCGACCCCCCCCGCTATAGCTAAATACAAACAGTAAAGACGGGCGAGCAGACACACGGGCGTACCTGGTGCTGGAGAGGGCCATGTCTCCAGCGCTGCCCAGGTTGACCACCCCACGGGCCAGGTCGGACAGGGAGGGCTGCTGGGGAGCACTGGGGGTCAAGGCCCACAGCTTGCAGCCGGGGTCCACACCGCAGGGGGCCGCCGGGAAACCCCTCATCTGCCTCTTGAGCTGCCGACGCACAGCCACCACCTCACGCCACCTGGGAGGAAGCACAGGGGGATGGAGGAAGAGACCATGACTCAAACCTGCTTCATTGAATTCAACTCTGTACAAAGGGACGTGAAAGGATCGACGAAGGATGAGATTTCTGCCATTTACTCTCCTCTCCGGTACCTTTTGATGTACTTGTGGATGTGCTGTAGCTCCGCCTCCAGCATGTCATCGGCCAATAGGGCGATCTCTGTTTGAAGGGTCTCCTCCACCAGACCGGTGCAGACCTGTTCTGTGCACAGTGCCACCAGCTCTCTCTGGTCCCTCTCGGCCTCCCTGGGACAGCACACATGGTTAATTAGCAGGCTATTATCCAATGACTTCCAGTTAAATACAGTTATTTTAGATACATGTCACCAAGTAGCAGGTAGGGGTCAGGGCATCGAGGGATCCAAGCCACAACACTATTCCGTCTCCTTCATTAGAAAACATTACAAGCTAGCAAAACATCCTCCTGGACCCGACCGCAGATGATTAAACTGCTTTGGTCAGAACTTGTGTGGTCCAACGACAGAATGCTGTTAGACTGGTAGTTAAATATGATATTATATGGCATTACTGGAGCTGTTCTCGGGCCGTCTGCTGGATGCTCTCAGCCAGGACGTCCCGCAGGACCTCAGCACAGAGACTGAAGCTGAACTGGACCAGAAAGGCCTCCCACTCCCGCTTCCTCCTGGAGAAAGACACACACACACACTTATTTCACTGGATGGTAAAACTAGAGGGGAAGGCGGTCTTTGACACCAACGTAACCGTTTATGGTTTTTAACATGTTTTATAACATGTTGTTTTTTTACCCGTCAAGACAAGTGACATCCATTTTCCATGCTCTGCACCCTGGTTCACACATAAAAACAGCTGGGTGTGTCCTGGAACAAGGCTTTAGACACTGGGCTCACTGATGTTCACAGAGAGCCAGAGCCAAAGGGCCTGCTCCAAGGCATACAGATGTTCGGTCACAATTGTACTCCAACCTAATCAATAAAAACCCCAGCAACTCAAAGCAGCTTTTTTCTACCATAAACCCTCTTCTGAAGCCACAATCATCTTAATTGAGTCTGCAGATGAGCTATGAAACAGCGGACTGCTTTAGATCTAAAGTCAACTACATTCGCTTTCTCATGTCCAGCTCTTCCTCTCGGTTATCCCTTGCCATCAACCCCCTGTCTGGGAGCTTGCCATCCCTCACATATTTCACTAGGGTGCAGCAAAGCCACATTGAGGAAATCCTCAAACAAATGAAATCTTGCACATGTGCCCTGGCCACCTTTCCCACTGCTCCGCCAACCATATATCCCCATTCTCAGCCCATCCATCATCCAATCATAAACCTTTTAAACTGGTTATGTCCCACCTCTCAAGGTTGCCGTCATCTGCCCCCTTCTCAAGAAGCCCACCGTGGACCCGGACGTTCTAGCAAACTATAGGCCAATCTCCAACATGGCCTTCCTGTCCAAGGGTGTTAGAGAAGGTAGTTGCTTCTCAGCTCCTGGACCACCTCAAACACAACAACCTGTTTGAACACTTCAACCCACAGCACAGAAACTGCTCTTCTCAGGGTGACAAATGACCTGCTCCTATCATCTCAGAAAAATGTCCAAACTCGGCCCTACTCTAACCCTGTCAGATGAGCATATAACACTTTTCATTGCACTGGCTTCCGGTCTCATTCAGGATCCACTACAGAATCCTGTTAATTACACACAATGCATCAATGGTTATGCACCTCCCTATTTACAAGAACTCATTACTCCACAAACCCTCCTCATCCTCAGATCTGCCAACAGCTCCTCAGGCCCCCAGTACCAAGTACCTTTAGCTCAGCTGCTCCACGCGTGTGGAGTGGCCTTCCTCATCACTTAAGGGCACCACAGACCCTGGACCTTTTTATTTAGGAAGGCCATTTCATGTTCAAAATAATGTTCCCTCTTCTTAGTCATTTTAATTTCTTGTTTGCTATTTTTTTTCTTTCTTTGTAGCACTCCGAGATTCTTGTAAATGAAAAGTGCAATACAAATTAAATACATTATTATTAGTCTACAACAAATAATACCTTCCAACTGACACAAAATATTCAACATATGTTCTTTCTGAAGATTTATTCAATTCATTCCTTCATTACATTGAGTTCAACCGACCAATAGGTGGTCAGGAATTAACCATGTGACCAGGTGCTTACCGAGCGTCCTCTATCCTGCGTTTCTCCTCGGTGATGCGCGAGGCTTCCAATTGGATCTCGGTTGAAGACACTTCCTGTAACACCTGGCCAATAACCTCACCCAGAAGCACCTCCACCTGTACATCACTCTCCCTGGGAACAGATTGGGGATCAGATTCCAGTTAACACAGTTTGGCACACAAGAGTCCACCTTAATCACCACAACCTTTATGCTTATGACCATAACCATGTTCCAGTTATGATTATTTCTAATAAGTGATGATATTGATATTCAAGGCACTAAAAGTGTTCCACATGTACTTACACCAGAGCCAGTCTGGCGTAGGTGACTCCCTTATGGGCCACTTCTCTGACGGCCGTGGCCACCTCCTCCTCCAGGACGCTCTCCATCACAGACACCAAGTCCTGGAGAACAAACCATCAACAGCAAACCACAACCCACACCCAAAACCTCATCACTTCAAAAAAAGGGTGGACAGTTTTTAAACTGACATTCAAAAGCATTTTTCCTTCCCGGATTCCCCCTTTTAAAATATCATTTTAATCTCAGGATTCACCACAACAATAATGAAGGAGGTCCAACACAGCAGATGGATTGCACCCTCTCTCCGTACCAGGTCACTATATGCTGGTGGTTGGGGGGGCGGTGGTTGACCCGGTGGAGGTAGGGGTGATGGGGCTTTGACAGGCTGGGGTGGAAACAGAGGCTGGAAGAGCTGCTGGGCCGGTCCACTGGGGGGGAGGCTGGCGATGCCGGACTCCCCAGCCGGCTCCACTACGGAGGGGGTGGACGGCTGAGGCTGGTCTCCAAACAGCCTGGTCGGCCGCACCTGGGGCTGGACCTCGACCTCCGGCAGAGCCCTGGGGTCCTGGAGGAACTTGGCTGAGTAGGCAGAGTCAAAATAGGGAGATGATGGCACAAAGAAGATTATTATTTTGTATTTTTAAATCACATATGTGAGTATAATAAACAATAAAATAAAGTATTAAAAAATGTATGTTTATATTATAAATAATTATAATAATTTATGAAATTAAATATCAATACCGTTCAAAATTACATTTACTTTAGTGTGAAATGTTACATTTGCTCCAAGCTATACAACCAACCCCCCTCCGACTTACAGGAGAAGATGCTGGTCCCTGGAGCTGCTGCCATAGCGACAGATGTGGCGGTGATGCAGGAGGTGGTGGAGGCTCTCGATTGGCCGGTGGAGGGCTCTGTGGGCGTGGCTCCTTCACCACGGTACTTGTTGTGGGCGTCGAAGCTGGAGGCGGGGCTGTGCGTGGGGGGGCTGGGGAGCAAGACTCCGTTCACCACCTCGCCGATCAGCACGTGTCTCTTCCCCAAGATGAAGTCTGACCTCTTCAGAGACAGCGACACCTCGGGCTCCTGGAAGGCCGTGCGGCTCAGCTCCACCATGCTGCAGAGGGGTCAAAGGTTATTTATATATATATATATATATATATTATAATATATATATATTATAATATATATATATATATATATATTATAATATATATTATAATATATAAATAATATATATAATATATAATATATATAATATATATTATAATATATAATATATATATATTATAATATATATATATATTATATAATATATATATATATTATAATATATAATATATTATAATATATATATATATTATATAATATATATATATATTATAATATATATATATATTATAATATATATATATATTATAATATATAATATATATATATATTATATATATTATAATATATATATATATTATATATATTATTATATATATTATTATATATATATATTATAATATATATATATATATTATAATATATATATATATATATTATAATATATATATATTATAATATATATATATTATAATATATATATATTATAATATATATATATATTATAATATATATATATATATTATAATATATATATATTATAATATATATATATTATTATTATATATATATATATTATTATTATATATATATATTATTATATATATTATAATATATATATATTATTATATATTATAATATATATATATTATATATTATATATATTATAATATATATTATAATATATATATTTATTATAATATATATATAATAATATATTATAATATATATATAATAATATATATATTTATTATAATATATATATATTTATTATAATATATATATTATAATATATATATATTTATTATAATATATATATTATATATTATAATATATATATTATATATGTTATAATATATATATTATATATATATATTATATATGTTATAATATATATATTATATATGTTATAATATATATAATAATTATAATATATATAATAATTATAATATATATATAAATCTAATTATAATTATAATATATACCGTATTGACCCGAATATAAGACGGGGTTTTTTTCCTAGAAAAAAATCTGAAAAAGAGGGGTCGTCTTATAATCGGGGTTTAGACTTTTCGATGTACCGTAATTGCACATGTAATTGCGCAACAACAGATCGCGCCAAACGAGTGTTCCGAGACACCGCGCGACACTTAAAGTAACTCAATGTCTTAAAGTAACGGTAGGGCAAGTTAATAAACAGGAGAGACGAAGTTACGATGCCAATTTTAAGATAATGGTGATAAACGAAGCAGAGACATCAAACACCTGTCATTGCGACGCAGGACAAGCCCAGCGCCTGCCCTCAGACTCCAGAGAGAAGCTACTGTCTTATCAGCGATATGTGATCAAGTTAAGGAAGAAGCACTCATACCCCCTTGATCAGATGGGCAATGCTGATCAAACGCCTGTGTATTTTGACATGCCAACATCTGTCACTGTGCATAAGAAAGGCGACAAATCAGTGATCTACTGATCTACTGGAAACGAGAAGAGCCGAGTAACTGTCATGTTAACGCGCCTCGCAGATGGGACACAACTTCCCCCGTACGTGGGGGATTATGGTACGTGCCCAGGCAAAGGGCTGGATGGAGACGGAGCTTGTGGTGGACTGGCTCAAGGTGGTGTGGGGCAGACGGCGTGGGGGACTCAGAAAGAAGAGGAACATGTTGATTCTGGATGCTTTCCGTGGACACTTGACTGAGCCAGTCAAAACCTAGTGACCTAGTGATCATACCGGGCGGAATGACAAGCCAGCTGCAGGTGTTGGATGTGGTCGTTAACAAACCATTCAAGGTTCATCTGCGCAAGAGATCCACAGAGTGGATCCTGGCTGCTAATCACGCACTGACACCGTCTGGAAAAATCCAAAAGCCTGCAGTACGTTTGCTCTGTGAATGGATCTTGCAAGCATGGGCTGACGTTTCCCCAGAAAGCATTAATGGGTTTAAGAAATGCTGCGTATCAAATGCCATGGATGGCAGCGAGGATGACGTGATGTGGGAGGATGACGTGATGTGGGAGGATGACGTGATGTGGGAGGATGACGTGATGTGGGAGGAGACGTGATGTGGGAGGAGACGTGATGTGGGAGGAGACGGGATGTGGGAGGAGACGGGGAGCAGACACCGTGAGTGACGATAGCGGGAATGAGAGGAACAACCAGCGATGTAGAAGACGAGTTGAATGAGAAGACGTGATGTGACCAATAGACTGATGTTCTGTTTCATTGCTCTACTGTTTTAGTGCACTACCGTTTTATTGCACTACTGTTTCATTGCAATCTATCTAGCCTGTTTTGTTTTTGTTTGCCAAGTTAGGCAAATTTGAACACAATGTGTGATGTGTGTTATTATTTAAAAAAAAAAAAGATTTTATTTATAAAAAAAAGATTTGGTCTTCAAAAAAAATAAATCTTTTTTTTTTTTCCAAAAATGAGTCTTGAAAAAGAGGGGTCGTCTTATAATCGGGGTCGTCTTATATTCGGGTCAATACGATATATGTTATATATATAGAAAAAACAGGCAGTGGAGAGCGTCTACCCACCCGTCGCTGACCAGCAGGCCGTACTGTTGGATGAAGTGGGAGGCCTCAGCAGCGTCTGGGAACATGAGCATCCGGGCCAGGTCCTCTATGGGGAACATTGTGGAGCGCTGGGAGCCCACGGTGTGGGCGATGTTCAGGGTCAGCACAGCCTTGGCTCTCACCTGGACAGACAGACAAACATCAAGACAGATGGAAAGAGACACAGACAGACGGTGAGACACAAAGACAGACGGAGAGACACCAAGACAGACGGAGAGACACCAAGACAATCAGAGAGAACCACACAGACAGACGGAGAGACACACAGACAGAAGGAGAGAACCACAAACAGACGGAGAGACACACAGACAGAAGGAGAGAACCACAGACAGACGGAGAGACACACAGACAGTCGGAGAGACACAGACAGACGGAGAGACACAGAGAGACGAAGAGACACACCGACACACAGACAGACGGAGAGACAAACAGAGAGACGGAGAGACAGACAGACAAAGAGACACACCGACACACAGACAGAAGGAGAGACACCAAGACAGTCCGAGAGAACCACAGACAGACGGAGAGACACACAGACTGAGACACACAGACAGACGGAGAGACAAACAGAGAGACACAGACAGACGGAGACACACGAGAGACAGACGGAGAGACACAGACAGACTGAGAGACACACAGACCGTTGGAGACACAGACCGAGAGAGACAGACAGAGGGAGACACAGACAGAGGGAGACACAGACAGAGGGAGACACAGACAGACACAGATAGAGAGACACACCGACACACAGACAGAGGGAGACACACCGAGACACAGACAGACGGAGAGACACACCGACACACAGACAGACGGAGACACACAGACAGTTGGAGAGACCGACAGAGACACACAGACAGAGGGAGACACACCGAGACACAGACAGAGGGAGAGACACACCGAGACACAGACAGACGGAGAGACACACAGACAGACACAGAAAGACACAGACAGACGGAGACACACAGACAGTTGGAGAGACAGACGGAGAGACACAGACAGACGGAGAGACACACAGACAGTTGGAGAGACAGACCGAGAGAGACAGACAGAGGGACACAGACAGACGGAGACACACAGAAAGACACAGACAGACACACAGAAAGACACAGACAGACGGAGACACACAGACAGTTGAGACACACAGAAAGACAGACAGACAGAGACACAGACACAGAGAGAGACACACAGACAGAGGGAGAGACAGAGAGCCACCGAGACAGACGGAGAGACAAACAGAGAGACGGAGAGACACACAGACAGCCGGAGAGACACACCGACAGCCGGAGAGACACCATTTTTAAAACACTTTAGCCAATTGAGACTACATGTCAGATCTGTGTCATGTCAACTCTCCAGCAGATGGATGTTTGGCCTCTTGCAGAAGGACGCCTAGAGCTTAGGGTGCAGTGGTTCTAGTTAATATGAATGCTTGTGAAGTGCTCTATTTTTATGTTTGCGTACCTCAGTGTTATGCTATTGTCTGCTTCAACAAATGTACTCCTTGTAAGTCGCTTTGGATAAAAGCGTCTGCCAAATGCCCTAAATGTAAATGTAAATGTAAATGGTTCTGGGGATCAAACCGTACCTTTCTGCTGGGTTTTGTTATTCATCAAACACACACCAACACAGCCTTCATTGGATGTTCTACCACTGGCCATACACCCGTGTTCCTACCTGGTTGAAATAGCGGTGGAGAAGGCAGCTGGCAAGGTACGACGCACATTTCACCAGCTTGAAGAAACGCACAAAGTTGTTGGTGTTGAGTGCAGTGAAGGCCTGCACCGCAAACTTGACCTCCACCGAGTTGCGCACCTCGTCTCTGAACTGCTGCACCTCCCTGCAGACCAGAGGGCAGACAATAAGATACAGCTTATGGAAGGGATCATTGAGCGGATTTTGGCGCCCACATGTTCTGGTGGAATACTGCCTTCAAGTAAGTTTAGACTTTCTTTTGGACTGGACAAGAGTTGAGCACCTATAATATAACACTTAATTAATAATACAGCATGACAAACTAAATCCACATTACAAAGAAGAATTGTATCCTCAAAAGACATGGTTTATATAGACGGTGTAAATAGAATAGAATCCAAGCAGGTTGACAAGGCCTTCTCAAGCCTGTAGCACTGTACCCAACACACTTTAGCATCAACAAATCAAATATTTACCCTCGTATACAGAGAGATGAAAATTCTCTTTAAATGAAATCACTGCCTATGACGTAAAGCACTCTGAAAGGCCTTGTGTTTGAAGGGCGCTATGTAAATAGACACAGACGTAGAGACAGACAGACACACAGACAGACAGACACACAGACAGACGGAGAGTCAGACGGAGAGACAGACAGACGGAGAGTCAGACGGAGAGACACACAGACGGCGAGACACAGAGGACTCACCGGAGGATGTCCCCATCGTTGAGATTGAGCAGCACGGTGTAGAGGCGGAACTCGGCCTCTCGGGGGCAGTAGAGCTGGCGCTCGGCGAGGTCCTGGTACAGCTCCTTCAGGCTCTGCAGACACTTGGTCATGTTCTCGTTGTTGATCTTGGCGTCGAAGGTCATCAAGCTCTCCTCGCACAGGTGGTGGGCGCAGTGCACGTGGAAGCGTGTGCACTTCTCGATCAGTGCCACTGTTTGGGGGCAGCAGAGGTGCTGCTGGATGACGTCCTGTGGGGTGAAGGAGGGGGCAACTACATCACTATAGAGCTCCTCACTTATCATCTTGGAGCCTTGGAAACATGAGGGCCGGAGTGCTTTACAAGAAGTGTGGCTGGTAGGGGCCACGCTAGGGGCCACGCTAGGGGCCACGCTAGGGGCCACGCTAGGGGCCACGCTAGGGGCCACGCTAGGGGGCCTGAAAAGTAATAGCTAATCAATACAAAACAGCTCTCTGCCAGAGAGTTGTTGTCCATGTCCATCTGCACAGCCTCCATCACAAAGCCTTAAAGAGCCTCGTCAAGCCCAGACTGAGAAACAACCCAACCGACCACTTAACTAAATGTTTTTTGATTTAGCAGGAAAACCAACAGATGAGTCGGCCAGGTGGACAGCTCATTGAAGTTAGGGCCGGTGTAGACGGGATTGGTGTACCTTGCGGATGCCTCTGGTCCGGTTCCAGACAAAGTCGTACCAATCTCGGTAGTTGTGGAGGCCTTGGTCCATCACTGTGGTGACCAGGTAGTCCATGGTCATGCCGAGCACAGGGAGGGGCCTCAGCTCGTGGGGGAGGGGCTCTTCCTGGTCCGCCGACGACCTGCTGTACTCCTTGATGGCGGCACGGTGGTCCACCTGATTGGATGATAAAATACGCATGTGGCTTCAACATATGAAAATCACATGTGTGCTTGTGATCTGTAGGACCAGATGTCGGAAGAAGGCCATCTCCATCACTAAGGACCACCACCACCCTGGGCTCCATCTTTTTAGGTTTAAGGATAGTCTTTATCCACAGGCAGTGACCTACTGAACTGATAGGAGTGCTGCCACTATTATAACATTGCCATTAACATTACACTGTCATAACATGTCATTAACATTACACCATCATAACATGTCATTAACATTACACTATCATAACATGTCATTACCATTACACCATCATAACATGTCATTAACATTACACTATCATAACATGTCATTACCATTACACCATCATAACATGTCATTACCATTACACCATCATAACATGTCATTACCATTACACCATCATAACATGTCATTAACATTACACTATCATAACATGTCATTACACCATCATAACATGTCATTAACATTACACTATCATAACATGTCATTACCATTACACCATCATAACATGTCATTAACATTACACTATCATAACATGTCATTACCCTATCATAACATGTCATTACACCATCATAACATGTCATTAACATTACACTATCATAACATGTCATTAACATTACACTATCATAACATGTCATTAACATTACACTATCATAACATGTCATTAATATTACACTATCATAACAGGTCATCAATATTACACTATCATAACATGTCATTAACATTACACTGTCATAACATTTCATTAACGTTACACTGTCATTACCATTACACTATCATAACATGTCATTAACATTACACTATCATAACATGTCATTAATATTACACTATCATAACAGGTCATTAACATTACACTGTCATTAACATTACACTATCATAACATGTCATGTCATTAACATTACACTGTCATACTTTGCTGGACTCATTACAGTTACTGCACTGTATTCATGATGCTGCTGCCCTATTGGCACTTTAAATGGTTTAAATATTTTTGCACAATTCAAAATGTATAAATATCATCCGTTCTTTTCATGCTCATTTTTATAGTATTGTTTTTTAAATGTCACACTGCAGGAATGGGGAGTAAGCCTTCCATTGTACTGGTTGTGGACCAGGAAGCCCCAGCTCACCGTCTCGGCGCCAGGGAACAGCTCGAAGCAGCTGAGCTGGTTGCGGGTGTCCCTCATGAAGCGCTCCTTCTCCGGACACATGTCGGGACACGTCCCCACCAGCACCTCAGAAAGAACCAGGTCCGTACGCTTGGGCCGCCCTGTGAGGGCAGCACATGTTTAAGTTAAAATCCCTGCCATGTTGGGAGTTCAAATCTAGGTGTGTGTGTATATATGGAGATATCTATATAGATATCTATCTATATAGATATCGATATAGATATCGATATCTATATACATATATCTATATGTATATAGATATAGTGTGTCGTGGCTAGGCCTCCCAGTCAGACGATACTGGGTTCCCCTGATGTGTGTGGGTTAAGGTTTAGGCCCTGAGACCCTAACCACTCCTGAATGACATCTAAATGCACTGCAAGTAGGTAAGGTTAAAACGTCCACATTGGTGACTCCAATTAGATGCTGGTTCAATAAGATATGTACTTGTTTAAAATAGCATTTATATATGCCTTTGCCATGCCAAGACCTGTGCGAAAACAGACCAACACAAACATAGCAGACATGTATGAACAAGGTAAAGGGTCTGCTGTGATTGGCTGGCTGTGATTGGCTGCTTCACCTTGCCGCATGATCTTGTCCCGCTGCTCCAGGAGTCGATACTTGTCCTCGGCCGTCTCCGCCGACTGGCCAATTAGGTGTAGGAGAGAGGAGGGCACCGGATGTTCCGAGCTGTACGATTGGCTGTCAGAGGAGCCTTCATGTTGGGGCTCGCTGTCAAACTGCAGGGCCTTGGCGATGGAGGACTTCTTCACCGGAGAACTGCAGGGAAACACTTTACGTTTATTATTTTAAATGATTGTCTTTTAATGATCATCATTGGAATGTCTTCAAACTGTGACTCCAGCCTATCGCACTTTTAATTGCCTTTGTGCATTACAAATAAACGCGTCTGACCTGGTTTAGTTATATGTGTTGATAGCATATATTTTGTGGAGTGTTCTAGTCAGCTACCTGCGGCTAAAAGTGGCTGAGCTGCACAGAGTGAGCTGTGGGCATGGCCCCAGCTGACCCCCCGCTGGGCTCCTCCTCCCGGCCTGACCTTCTCTCTCCGGCTCCCCGGGACCTGACCATCACAACAAACACATTTTAGGAAGAGGAATTGAAAATAATTTGATTAACCAATTCCACAACACACACACACACGCACACGCTGTGGAATTGGTTATATATATAGTAATGAGCGCAAGGGTGGATGTATACCGGTGTTTCTAAGAAGACAGTATTCAGGGTTAACCCCTGCTCAGGAGTCCAGCTCCTTCGCCAACTTCTTTGACAAGAAGGTCAACGACATTCAATCCTCCTTCCCTGACCCCCCGGCCGATGCTCGCATCAACCGCCCATGTCTTCCCCCCTTACCCGTTTCTCTCCCCTCTCCACATCACATCCAGCCGCTCCACCACATGCTCTCTGGATCCAGTTCCCTCTCCTCTGCTTCAGTCCACTGCGCCTGAACTCCTGCCCTTCCTGACACACATCAACGCATCTCTGACGTCTGGATGCTTTTGGGCTCTGCTCTCTTTGTTTGCATCCTACCTGACGGGTCGCTCCTACCAGGTGGCACTTAGAGGGTCTGCGTCAACTCCCGGCAACAGTATAGCTCAGGAGGTAGAGCGGTCGCCTCACAACCGAAAGGACGCTGGTTCGATCCCCCGGCTCCTCCTAGCAAAAAACTGTCGAGGTGTCCTTGAGCAAGACACCCTAACTGCTCCCAACGTGCTGACTGTCTCCTTGCATGGCTGACTCCGCCGTCGGTGTATGAATGGGTAATGTGAGGACTTTACATGACTTGTAAAGCGCTTTGGATAAAAGCGCTACATAAAAAGCCGGCATTATCATTAACTCCCTCCTTGCTGGCGCCCCGGCATTTGCCATCAGGCCCCTGGAGCTCATTCAGAAAGCTGCTGCTCGCCTATTGTTCAACCGACCCATGTACTCCCACACATCTACCCTCCTACGGTCTCTACACTGGCTCCCTGTAGCTTCCAGTTAAAAGACCTTGGTGCTAGCCTACAGGGCAGTAAAAGGAACATCCTACCTCCAGCTCTTCTCTGTGCTGGCCCCAATTTGGTGGAACAAACTCCCCACCGATGTCAGGACTGCAGAGTCATTGCCCATCTTCTGCCGCAGGCTGAAAACGCATCTCTTCAGGACACACTACCCGGATCCTTCCTCGTAGTGTCAAGTCGATTATCCAAGTACATTGTTAGGTAGATATTGTTCTAGTTCTATATTGTACTTCTACCTGAGCACTGTTTCAGTTCTTGGAGACTTGTTAGAAATGAAATGCCCTTTTAACTTCTGGTGACGAGTTGATCTCTTACCTTCCTTTGTTGAAACACTATTGTAAGTCGCTTTGGATAAAAACGTCTGCTAAATGACTAATGGAATGTAAATGATTGGTAATAATAATAATATTTACTCTGCTTCTTCCTCTGCCAGAACAGGAGCAGCTCGTGCCTCTGCAGCATTTTGCCTTTCTTCTTTGCCTTTGCAGCAGATGCCTAAGAGGGAAAATAAATCATAACGATATGGCGAGATATGGAAATACATTGACTTACCCTGCAATGACCCTCACTGTTTAGAAGGCCATTTTGAACTCATAAGCATATCCTGATAATTATCGGTTGTCTGTATTGATAAATATCACAATATTTATGGATAACCCCCCGCCCGCCCCCACAGACTCACATGGTCCTGGAAGTGAATGATAGCCAGGTTCTTGTTGGGCCGACAGAACACCCGGCGGACCTTCCCAAAGCGTCCAAAGTGCTTCTCCAGAGGCTCCTTCTTGTTGAGGGCGGGGGGGACGTTCCTGCACTGGAGGACGGTGCAGTCCGTGGGCGAGGGGGGCGGGCCGCTCTCGGAGCTCTCGCTGTGGTACGTGGGTCTGGGGGGCGTGGCCTGTTCAGACACGGCCTCCGGCTCGGGGGTCTTTGCTGAATCTGTAAGGGGTGGAAATACGGTTTACTAAAAAAGGGTACAATCTTACCCCCGGCTGTCAATACATGAAATAGACAAAAAAAAGTTGATTTTGGGAATTAACATTTGTATCTTTTTAACTCCTATAACTGTCCTGTACTGCTGTGGCCTCTGAGGTTATTAATGCACACCTTCTCTAATGTCAATCTGGTTAACTCAGACACATTTATACAAACAGAAGAAAACCAGGCTCAATAATAGTTACTCATTCACAGAGGAAAGGATATCCACCTGAATACCCGTGTGTAAGTAAAGAGAAGCCAGAGAGCTCACCTGAGTCGCCAGCTTTCTCCAGCACCTCCCTGGTGGGGGCCTGAGAGCGGGGTGGAGCGGCTGCCTGAAGAGCTGTCTGCGCTGGGCTGTCCCCACTCTCCCCCCCCCCCCAGTCAGACACCTGCTGCTGGCTCTTCTCTCTGCCCACCCCCGGGTTCTTCATCAGTCCGCTCATCGCCCGGCCGAAGAGCCCCCCTGCCGAGGCCCGGGGTCTCAGCAGGGCCCTCTTTGACGGGTGTCTCTGAGTGGCGCCCGCCACAGGGGAAGTGGTCTGGTCCTCCTTCAGCAGCTTCTCTGAGCCCGAGCCCAACTGGGCCTCTGGCTCCTCTTTTCGCTTGGTACCTTTCCCCAGCCGCGCAAAGACGTTGGTCTCTAGCGCGCCTCCCTGCTTGGCTCCCCTGTCTTTCGCGCCAGCCTCCGGTTTTGCGTTGGGGTCACCGAACGCCGAAGTCTGGCCGAAGCCGGTAGCGCCGAAGAACGGCGCCGCCTGGGGCTGGAGGACTGTGGCGGAGAAGCTGAAGGAGGAAGGGGTGGTGGGCTGAGCCGGGGTGCCGGAAGGGGCGGTGGCACCGGTGGGGCTAGAGGGGATGGCCGGCTGAGAGAAGGTGAACTTTAAAGCACTGGAGGAATCGCCACCGGTGTCGGAGGCCATTGGGTCTTTGTGGGCGGAAACGGAGGGAGCTGTGGTGGGTTTGGAGAAGCTAAACCCCAGGGAGACACTCTTGGCACCAGTGAGCAGAGAGAAGCCGGGGGCGGTGGAGCTGGGGGCGGTCTGGGGCCCTGCGGGGGCCGAGGGGTTGGTCGGCTCAGGGCTCGCGCTGAAAATAGGCTTGAACAAAGCTTCATTGGAAGGCTTGAAACTGAAGTCAGTCGATCCAAAGCTTTTAGCCGGAACATTCTGGACCGGACCGGACGTGCCGGTGGTTCCAGCGCTGGAGACCAGCGTGTTAGCGGAGCCCGGAGCCGAGGTCAGGCCGAACCCTGGACTCTGACCAAATGAAGACGACTGGCCGAACCAAGCTTGGCCTGAACCACTCGTCTGTCCAAAAGCTGGTGTGGAACTGGTGCTAAAACTGGAGCTACTCTGTCCAACGGCCGGCTGTCCGAAAGATGGAGCCTGGCTCATGGGTGCAGGCTGCCCAGAGGACTGGTCCACTAGAGAAGGTTGTCCAAAGGCCTGCGTCTGTCCAAACATGGGACCGGCCTGGTTCACATGAGAGGACATGGGACCGGCCTGGTTCACATGAGAGGACATGGGACCGGCCTGGTTCACATGAGAGGACATGGGACCGGCCTGGTTCACATGAGAGGACATGGGACCGGCCTGGTTCACATGAGAGGACATGGGACCGGCCTGGTTCACATGAGAGGGCTGACCGAACGTTGACGGCTGGAACAAGGAGGCCGTGCTCCGTGTGGCGCCCTGCGGGCCGAAGGCCTGGAAGAGGCCGGCGGGTTGTGAAATGGCGGGGGGGGCCTGAAAGGCACCCCCCTGGGCAAACACGTTGTTTGGATTCATGATCAAACGGCAGCCAATTGTCAGTCAGTCTTCTAAATGAACAGGAAGACGAACCTCATCTCAGTGCAGCTTCCTGTGGTATTAAAACAACATGTCGCCAGCAGTTAAAGCTAAACAACTCCAAAAGTCACCAATCTAAAACCCAGACCGCAGTAAGACGTCATCGATCATATCAGTTATACACAAAACCTAAAAACGTAAAAAATGCAAAGAAAAAGCGTCCGTTGGACAATTCTGAGGAAACTCATTCCACTCTCCGGAGAGCCACTGGTCCGCTTGCAGCTCCGTAAACAGCAGCAGCTGCTTCCGGTTCCGTCGGTGTCACTGCCATTTAACTCCCACCAGAAACCCCATTCCCGCCCTTTTAAATGATCAAATGTTACAAATGAACGTTCCAGTATTAATAATATAATATAATAATATTAAGAACTCTAAATAGCACAACAACAACAACAACAAATAGAAGAAATACAGGGTTTAATTATAACGTTTATAAAATAGTTTGAGGGTTGACGAATGGCTATTTAACAGAGTGTGGAGGGTAGGAAGGGTCATTTAAAGGAGTTATTAAAGTTATTAAAGAGTTATTAAATATAAATGTAGAGGGAGGGAGTTCCTCTCCAGACCGCTGGGGGCGGTGTCGCCATGTGACGTCATGTGACGTCATGTGACCCGGCGCGGTCCGTCCTGCTTTAGTTTCCGACTACCTTCTCCTAGTAGCACCGCATCTAAAAGACCAGCGAGCTGGCCTCTGAACATCGCGGTATATTTAATATATTTAAAAATTGCTTGATACCACCATTTTATTTATTTATTTATTTATATATATATATATACATGTCAGCAACATTTACAGCGTTTGGAAACAGACCGTCGAGGTTTTGGTGAAGTCACCTAGAATACCTCACACCGACATCCATTTAAGTTGGACATCATTTCCTATCTTTCCGTAATATATATATACTATTCCATAAATAGTATATATATATTATATATTTTTGATACTACGCGTTAGGCTTGAATCGGACATGGGTGTAGTTCTCCGTAACCTCCAGAAAGTGGTGCCCTTCCGCCGCGCCCGGCTCCGGAGGGACGTGGACACCCTGAGGCTCATCCTGGGCGTCCAGAAGCTCGACCTGGGGCTCATCTGTGTGGACAACCGCAGGATCCAGCAGATCAATAACACCTATCGGAAGAGGAACACACCCACAGATGTGCTCTCGTTTCCATTCCACGAGGTGAGTCGAATCCAGATGTTTGGGTTATTATGACTTAGAGACTCATGTGGTGTACACAACTTTGGGCTCCTACTCACACTAAATGTCTGCTTCGAAACCATAATACAGACAATATGACTAAATAATTCTAGAATCATTTTTGGTGACGTTTCGCAGTTAGACTATTGCTTTGTAGTTAACTATAATGTTGATCTTCTAGTGACTGTCCTGTGTTCCAGGAGCTGAGACCCGGTAAACTGCCCTGCCCGCTCCATAGAGACGAACTCAACCTGGGCGATATTTTCTTAGGGGTTGAATTTCTGATGAAGCAGTGCCAGGAGGACTCCACGGACCTGCATAGTACGCTCACGGTAAGGAGCCGTCCAGGGAAACCTCCTCCTCTATGGATTCTAAGTAACGAGGGGTTATTTGTTGTTATTTTCCAGGTTGTTACAGCCCATGGTATCTGCCACCTGTTGGGCTACAGACATGAGACCGATGAAGAATGGAGTGAGGTACGGGGACATTGGAAAAGGTTTTACTTGAGACTTAATTTAATCCACTGGCTCTGACCCATTCACATGTGATCTCTTACCACCGAGTTTCTAGAAATTCCTCCACTTTCAAATATTCACTGTGAGCCATTGAATGTTAAGTTGTCTTGCGTTATATCATTATATTGACACCTTGTCCGTAGTTTGATCAAACATGTTGGTTCTTAGATGTTTCAGAGAGAAAGCTACATCCTTGGAGAGTATAACAGACTAACCGGCCAACACCTGGAGCCATTGACCAAGAGGTGCAGTCAAGACAGCTGACAGTCAACCCCGCTCCCATCGAAGAGAGACTACCAATCATCCTTCAGACTCACCAACGGTCTGGATCCATGGAAATTAAAAAACATTTTACACTCAATACATACCGTATGTATATATATATATTTAAGAGAGATGCTGCTTGTTGTAAGGCATTAAAAATACATTTTAAAGTTTAAACTTTTATTAAAATCTGCTTTAGGAAGAGTCAAATACTGTAGGAACAGGTAGAAAAGAAACACAATCTTGTGTGTTATGCCCCATGTCACACCTCCAACACAGGGCATCTCTGGGAAGGTGCAACGCTAAATGAACCCACATGTAAAACCAACAGACTGAGCATTTGGTACAAGTAGGGTTGTAACCGATAGTACGCCAACACAATCTGCATAGAAGCAATGCACTAGTGCTGAAAGCCCACACAGATTGATTGTTCAAAATAAACGTTTTCTACCTTTTTAATTAATTTCAGAGCTTTCAAAACATGACAATGAAACAGCGTATTTGTGGGAAAAAATAACTGCCAAGGTGTTAGCAAAACCACCCCGCAAAGAATGTGACCTTGCTACACACAAAGGATGTTGAATATAATTGACTGCAGCTACAGCCCAAAGTACCAAGTTCAGAACTAGAGAGGGAACCCTTCTTCCAACACAGAGGTCCACACTACAACGCTATTGACCTCACGCAGGTTGAGTCAACATGGAACTTCTAATAGTTTTTTGACCTCTCCATCATATTCTGTAGTGGGGAGGAGGGATGCTGTAAAATTGTCTGCTATACTTTTATCATTTTCTCATGGCTGCCATAACTTAAACCCTTTAACGTAGCAATAAATAGAAAATCTGTTAAATCTCTCAAGCATATAAAAGAGTTCTGCTGTGAGGTTCAACAAACACATTTCACACATCAGTGGTCTCACCTTTCAGAGTAAAGCTTTGCATACATTGATATTTCATATAAGAAAAAAAAAAAGATCCTTAACTTAGGAGGGAGAGGCTTTGTTTTACACTATGGAGCTTTTTGAAACCCAGATCCACAAAACATGAATAAGTCAAACGCAGAGTGACACACACACTAAAGTAGCTTATACTCCCAACATAGAATATATCTTTATTTAACATTTCATACTAGGGGATGGCCGAGGAAGAGCACCACGGTGGGTCTAATCGTTATGAACCACACCTTCAGACCACCAAAAAACTAATTTTTTACAAAAGAGTCATTCAATAAAATCAAAGCAAAGAAAAGATCCTGCCCTTAAATATGGAGGCTAAACGGTAGCTCAAAGTACACATTTCTTTACAACTTGAGAGTAGTGGCCCTCAGAGTCCCGCCTTAGACAGGATGTAGAGCAGACCAGAGGACGGTGATCAGTAGTACGAGAGTTCCTTCAGAAGCTAAAGACAGGTGAGGTGGTCACGGGGGTCACACCTTAACCCTCTGACAGGAAGGGGAGGGACTGAAGGGCCCTCTGACAGGAAGGGGAGGGACTGAAGGGAGGTGAGGGTTTCAGAGCGGTTGCAGAACGTTCCTTCCAGCGTCTGTGCTGCCGTTGGCGCACGGTTTGTCCATTTCAGACAGCTCTTCAAAGACCTCTCTGGAAAAGATGGACAACCAGGACCAGTGTTTAAGTCATGGTAAAGGGTCCCAGAACAAGGAGCACGTCCAATAAGAAGCTACTTCTGCAACTAAATCTATACACCAAACAGTGTCTTAAACCACCGCTATATTGGCATTGACATTACATTGAGCAGACCCTTTAAGACAGTTGATCTCAGGTGGGCTCACTTGTGCATGTAGAAGAAGATGTAGCCACTGCGGTCTCGGTCCCGCTGGACCGCGGCCTCCTGGGTGCGAGAGACGTCCAGGTCGTTGAAGGTCAGCCACGCCTGCTTCTTCATGTCAAACACGTCGCTGATGTAATGACCTGGTGGGACACCGCCACACGCTTAACACTTAAACCATCTTATCACACGCTTAACACTTAAACCCTCTCATCACACGCTTAACACTTAAACCCTCTCATCACACGCTTAACACTTAAACCATCTTATCACACGCTTAACACTTAAACCATCTTATCACACGCTTAACACTTAAACCCTCTCATCACACGCTTAACACTTAAACCCTCTCATCACACGCTTAACACTTAAACCCTCTCATCACACGCTTAACACTTAAACCATCTCATCACACGCTTAACACTTAAACCCTCTCATCACACGCTTAACACTTAAACCCTCTCATCACACGCTTAACACTTAAACCATCTCATCACACGCTTAACACTTAAACCCTCTTATCACACGCTTAACACTTAAACCATCTCATCACACGCTTAACACTTAAACCCTCTCATCACACGCTTAAACCATCTTATCACACGCTTAAACCATCTTATCACACGCTTAAACACTTAAACCATCTTATCACACGCTTAAACCATCTTATCACACGCTTAAACACTTAAACCATCTTATCACACGCTTAAACCATCTTATCACACGCTTAAACCATCTTATCACACGCTTAAACACTTAAACCATCTTATCACACGCTTAAACCATCTGATCACACGCTTAAACCATCTTATCACACGCTTAAACACTTAAACCATCTCATCACACGCTTAAACACTTAAACCATCTTATCACACGCTTAAACCATCTGATCACACGCTTAAACCATCTCATCACACGCTTAACACTTAAACCATCTTATCACACGCTACCATACACCATATTGATAGATCAACATATACATTTAATTATGCTCAATTTTCAAAAGTATTCTGCTTAGGACTGAAGAACCCTAAAGAAACCAGAAGGTTAATTGTTGTTTTATATACAATTATCTATAATAAAAAACAATAGGTTGATATATACTTTCAACAGAGCCAACATGGCTTTACATGAATACAATTCCCCAACAAGGCAATACCAGACAACCTGTAACATAGATTATAGGTATAAATACCAGACAACCTGTAACATAGGTTATAGGTACACATACCAGACAACCTGTAACATAGGTTATAGGTACACATACCAGACAACCTGTAACATAGGTTATAGGTACAAATACCAGACAACCTGTAACATAGGTTATAGGTATAAATACCAGACAACCTGTAACATAGGTTATAGGTACAAATACCAGACAACCTGTAACATAGGTTATAGGTACAAATACCAGACAACCTGTAACATAGGTTATAGGTATAAATACCAGACAACCTGTAACATAGGTTATAGGTATAAATACCAGACAACCTGTAACATAGGTTATAGGTATAAATACCAGACAACCTGTAACATAGGTTATAGGTATAAATACCAGACAACTTGTAACATAGGTTATAGGTATAAATACCAGACAACCTGTAACATAGGTTATAGGTACAAATACCAGACAACCTGTAACATAGGTTATAGGTATAAATACCAGACAACTTGTAACATAGGTTATAGGTATAAATACCAGACAACTTGTAACATAGGTTATAGGTATAAATACCAGACAACTTGTAACATAGGTTATAGGTACAAATACCAGACAAACTGTAACATAGGTTATAGGTACAAATACCAGACAAACTGTAACATAGGTTATAGGTATAAATACCAGACAAACTGTAACATAGGTTATAGGTATAAATACCAGACAACTTGTAACATAGGTTATAGGTATAAATACCAGACAACTTGTAACATAGGTTATAGGTACAAATACCAGACAACCTGTAACATAGATTATAGGTATAAATACCAGACAACCTGTAACATAGGTTATAGGTATAAATACCAGACAACCTGTAACATAGGTTATAGGTATAAATACCAGACAACCTGTAACATAGTTATAGGTATAAATACCAGACAACTTGTAACATAGGTTATAGGTACAAATACCAGACAACCTGTAACATAGGTTATAGGTATAAATACCAGACAACCTGTAACATAGGTTATAGGTATAAATACCAGACAACCTGTAACATAGGTTATAGGTATAAATACCAGACAACCTGTAACATAGGTTATAGGTATAAATACCAGACAACTTGTAACATAGGTTATAGGTATAAATACCAGACAACCTGTAACATAGGTTATAGGTATAAATACCAGACAACCTATTACAAAGGCATGTTAGTAAAACAAAAAGGTCGGGGGGGAACTGTTGCTGTCTTTTGTTGCCGTCTGTGTGATGGCCTTCTCTTCTCTCAGCACTCTCTCTAACCCTAACCCTTTTTTAATTTTTTTTATCATTTTATCATCGTTACTGTGGACAATTTTGGGGGTCCAACTCCATATTAATGCCCAGGGTTTTTTGAATGGATTGTTGTGGTTTTAGTCCAGGAGTCCACTGACTTCTGGCTACATAGTGTATATTTCATGCATTGGCACCATGCGGTGCAGTGACGCACACTCACCAGAGGAGGAGCTGTTCCCTATGTGACTGACCACACTGATGAGTCTAAAGGAGTTGGCTAGATGTCCACCCTGTGGGACACACACACACACTAAATGAGAACAATGTGGAGCAGAAGCATGAGCTTGATGAACATGATGTGTCCAGTACCTCAGCGTTCTCCTTCAGGTCCTCCAGCTCCCCCTCAGAGTACTCCATGTCCAGGACGTCCTCGTTGCCCGAGTCCTCGTCTGAACACAGCAGCTCTGGCAGGGAGTTGTTGAACTCTGAAGGGGGGGAAGGAAGGTTATATGCTGACTCATTGTTCAGCTACCGTTAGACAGGTAACGACAACAATTGCGTTTACAAATTAGAAATGTATTAGCGTTGTACAAAAACATGGGAGCGCTACAGGTGGGGTTGGGGATGTTTACAAGCAGACCGTGGACAGTGAGGATCGAACCCAGTACCTCTAGACCAGGGGTTCCCAACCGCCGGGCCACGGACCGGTACCGGGCTGTGGTGGTGTTACTGCCGGGCCGCCAAACAGCTGTGTGTTTCTGATCATATTTGACCAATTTGAGTATAGTTGAACGGCGGGCGGTATAATCTATATATAGTGATTATATAGCGGTATATATGGGCGGTATAATCGATATATATAGATTAAATATATATCGGCGGCATAACGAGAGACTTTCAGTTGCACGCGCTACTAAAGAGACTACGCGCTAGTGACGTGTCGGTCGCGAGTGGCTCAAAGAGTCGGCTCTTTTTTAAACTTTGTTCATATGTTTTGGATGCATGTTGTTCTGCTATTCATATTTGTTAAGCATTCATATATACATTTTTAATTGTATCCTGGTTTTAAACTTTGTTCATATGTTTTGGATGCAAGTTGTTCTGCTATTTTCTGTTATTTACATACAATTAGCCTCTGTTGCCACCTGCTGGTGAGTAAATATAAAAACTGAAAAAAATTGACGACCGGTCCGCGAGATTTTTTTTCATGTATCTGCCGGTCCGCACAAAAAAGGTTGGGAACCCCTGATCTAGACTACTGTGCCCTTTTTACATTTATACAAGACCGACATTTAGTTTCAAGTTATACTATATCCTGATCACATAACGGCTTCTGTGGTTTGTGATGCAGACCAACAACACAGTTTAGTTCTTACCCTGCAGGCTGAGCTCTGTGGCCCTCTTCAGCTCATCGTCCTCCCTCATCTCCTGGGCCTCCTGGGTAGAGAACCACAACACACTGGCTTTAGGACATTCAGCTGGGGGGGTAGTGGACACCAACCACAGCCTGGCTTCACGCTCCAATCTCTACGCCGTGTAAGAGAGACGGCACAGCGTATGTTACACATGCAACGTATGATTTTCTACAGGAACCAAATGACCAACATGAGCAAAATGATTGCATTGGTTATGTCTAATCAGCACAGGCATTCTAAGATCATTGTAAAATTTCTACTTGCGTCACTAACAATGGCTTAAATTCTAGGCTTCCTCAACGGTCATTGAAAGCAGGCCCACCAACTAAAGGTAAAGGATGGTGGTGTTCCTCAGGGACAGTGGACCAGTCAGGACCTACATGCTCCTGGAGGCTCTGGGCTAAGGCCTGCTGTAGCTCTTGGTCCTCCCTCTCCTGGTCCAGACCGTACTGCTGGACCCAGTCCAGCTCCCCCTGTTGGGCACTGTCTGGGGTCTGGTTCTCCTTGTTCTCATCCATGGTCAGGTCCAGCGATTCCAAAACGTCTAAAACGTTTAAAAAGGGGCTGTATAAACATTAGTAGTTCCAAGCTGATTGAAACATTTTGATAAGTTAAATTAATGAGCTGCAGCAGATGCAACTGGTAAAACAGTTCACATCACAGATTTTACCTTACTTACAATACTTACATACGTTTCAACATACATACATAACAGAAAGAAAATAAATAAAATTTAGTTAGATTAGGAGAAAGTCTTCATCTGAAATGTGCACCCTGTTATTTATGTATAATAATAATAATTGGGATGCAATGATTCAATTATTGATATTACTCAATCAGCTGTCATGCTACCTGCAGGCTGTTTATTGTCCGCTTCCAGCAGTTCGGCGTGATAGGCCAGCTCATGGGCATCGGCATCTCCAAAACCCGTGTCGGGGCTGCTGGTTGGCTCATCCTCCGTGGGGGGCGGGGCCGAGAGTGCCGCCTCCTGCCGGCTCATCTCCAGTACAGCGGCTAGCATCTCGTCGTCGGTGAAGTCAGTCGGCTCCACAGCCACACGCTGAACAACAACACGCTTCATTCATCTGCTTCATCTGCTTCAGTGTTCATTTGATAGGTTATTGTGAATAGGTTTCTAATACTATTGGGTTTCAGAATTCCATACTGCGAAAGGGAATGTGGAGAAAGTATTCCAATGAACATACAATTCTTGAATCTTGAGAATGAGACATTCTCCTGTGATAGTAATACTACCAACTGTATTAGCCCTTTCTGCACCTGGACACAAACCTAAATAGTCTAGTGGGTAGAAGTGGGTATCATGCACCCCCTGAAATATACATCTAATCAGCTTTTCTAGATTGAAAAATTGTGTTGAAAATGATTATCTATGTTAAAAATGTGTCAAATTGTCCCACGTATTATACATTTTTAGCTAATTTGTGCACGATTACACAAAATAAAAATAGAGTTCCACTCTTTTCATTATATCTCAGCCAATATTGCAGAGAACTAAACAAATCAGGTGTCAAGATCCATGTTGAGGGTCAAAAAAACAATATAATTATTGTTAAAGTGATCACATGTCTGTGGCACACTAGTAGGCAAATTAGTGCTGCAATTACCAATAAATATAATTTTAGTCTTGCACCAAGAAGGGTGTATTTTGCACCAAAACAGAAATATACTTCTAATCAGCGTTAGATACACCAATCACAGAACGTTGCAGTATAATTTATCAAACTCCACCTGGCCCTTCATAAGTTGCGCGTGCATATCAGATTAACCGCCAATGTAGAACAAGGCTGGCTGGAAACTTTACAAAATGGACAAAAAAAATTGCACAGGTGCCAAGTCAACCAACGTTAGTACCAACAGTAACGAAGATAACGACAACCACAGCAGCGAAGATGGACGGAAAAAGGGACGGTCTTATCAGGCTAGTTGGAAAATATAATTCCTGTGGATAGCCTATGATGCCACAAAAAACAAGGTATTTTGTGAGGTTTGCCATCCATCCATCCATCTTCTCCCACTTATCCGTAATCGGGTCGCGGAGGTAGCAGCTTCAGCAGGGGACTCCAAACTTCCCTCTCCCTGGCAACATCGACTAGCTCTGACTGGGGGATCCCGAGGCGTTCCCAGGCCAGTGTGGAGATGTAATCACCCCACCTGTACCTCGGTCTGCCCCGTGGTCTCTTTCCAGTTGGATGTGCCTGGAAAACCTCCCTCGGGAGGCGACTCAGCGTAGAGCAGCGGCTCTACTCCGAGTCTCTCACGAGTGACTGAGCTTCTCACCCTATCCCTCAGGGAGATACCAGCCACCCTCCTGAGGAAACTCATTTCGGCCGCTTGTATTCGCGATCTCGTCCTTTCGGTCATTACCCATTGCTCATGGCCATAGGTGAGGGTAGGAACGAAGACTGATCGGTAGATCGAGAGCTTTGCCTTCTGGCTCAGCTCTGTTTTGGTTGCAACGGTGCGCCAAAGTGCACCCAATACCACTCCCGCTGCACCTATTCTCCTGTCAATCTCACGCTCCATCCTCCCCTCACTCGAGAACAAGACCCCTAGATACTTGAACTCCTTCACTTGGGATAAGGACTCCCTCCCTACTTGGAGTAGACAATCCACCGGTTTCCTGCTAAGAACCATGGCCTCAGATTTGGAGGTGCTGATCCTCATCCCAGCCGCTTCACATTCTGCTGCAAACCGATCCAGTGAGTGCTGAAGGTCACATACTGATGACGCAAACAGGACCACATCATCTGCAAACAGCAGCGATTCAATCCTGAGCCCACCATACTGAAACCCCTCCCCTCCATGACTACGCCTTGAAATCCTGTCCATGAAAATCACAAACAGGATGGGTGACAAAGCGCAGCCCTGGCGGAGGCCAACACCCACTGAGAACAGGCCTGACTTTGTACCGAGAATCCGGACAGCTCTTGCTTTGGGAGTAGAGAGATTGGATGGCCCTCAACAGTGACCCCCGCACCCCATACTCCCGCAGCACCCCCCACAGTATTTCCCGAGGGACCCGATCATATGCCTTCTCCAAATCTACAAAACACATGTAGACCGGATGGGCATACTCCCAAGCCCCCTCCAGGATCCTTGCAAGAGTGAAAAGCTGGTCCGTTGTTCCACGACCAGGGCGGAATCCGCATTGTTCCTCTTCAATCTGAGGTTCGACTATCGGCCAAACCCTCCTTTCCAGCACCTTGGAGTAGACTTTCCCAGGGAGGCTGAGTAATGTGATACCACCACCCCCGTTTGCCACTCCTCAGGCACTGTCCCAGACTTCCACGCAATGTTGAAAAGACGTGTCATCTATGACAGCCCCTCAACACCCAGAGCCTTTAGCATTTCTGGACGGATCTCATCAACCCCTGGGGCTTTGCCACTGGGGAGATGTTTGACTACCGCAGTGACTTCCTCCAGGGAGATTGATGTTTGCCGTCCTTCATCCTCCAGCTCTGTCTCTACCGTTGAGGGTGTAGTTGGGTTAAGAAGTTCCTCAAAGTGTTCTTTGACCTCACCTCCTCAGTTGAGGTCAGCAATGTCCCACCCTTACTGTACACAGCTTGGATGGACCCACGCTTTCCCCTCCTGAGGCGCCGGATTGTTTGCCAGAAACGCTTTGGTGCCGACTGAAAGTCCTTCTCCATGGCTTCTCCGAATTCCTCCCACACCCGCTGCTTTGCCTCCGCTAAAGCCGAGGCTGCCGTCCTCTTGGCCTGTCGATACCTCGCAACTGAGTCTCAGGCTAACATAGCCCGGAAGGCCTCCTTCAGCCGGACGGCTTCCCTGACCACCTGTGTCCACCACGAAGTCCGAGGGTTGCCGCCCCTTGAGGCACCAATGACCTTGAGGCCACAACTCTCAACCGCAGCTTCGGCAATAGAAGCTTTGAACAATGACCACTCTGGCTCAATGCCCCCTCAAAGCCTCCACAGAGATGCCGAAAAATTCCACCGGAGGTGTGAGTTGAAGGTCTCCCGGACAGGGGCATCCACCAGACGTTCCCAGTTCACCCACACTACACGTTTGGGCTTACCAGGTCTGTCCAGAGGCTTCCCCCGCCATCTGACCCAACTCACCACCAGATGGTGATCGGTTGACAGCTCTGCCCTGACAGGTAGGCCGTTCATCCCCAACACGCCCCTCCTAGTTTCCCCATCGTTACCCACGTGTGCGTTGAAGTCTCCCAGGAGGACTATAGAGTCCCCTTCAGGAGCCCCATGCAGGACTCCATCCAGGGTGTGCAAGAAGGCGGGATATTCCAAACTGTTGTTTGGTGCATAGGCACAAACAGTCAGAGTTTTCCCTCCCATGACCCTAAGGTGTAGGGAGGCGACCCTCTCGTCCACCAGGGTAAACTCCAACAAAGCGGCACTCAGCCGGGGACTTGTGAGTATCCCCACACCCGCCCGGCGCCTCACACCCTGAGCACCTCCAGAGAAGGAAAGAGTCCAACCCCTATCCAGGAGTTTAGTTCCAGAGCCAGTGCTGTGCGTAGAGGTAAGCCCCACCAGATCTAATTGGTAGCGCTCCACCTCCCGCACAAGTTCTGGCTCCTTCCCCCCCAGAGAAGTGATATTCCACGTCCCAAAGCCAGTCTCTGTTGGCTGGGTTTAGTTTGTCGATGCCCCCTGCCTTCACTGCCGCCTAACTGGCAGTGCACCCGACCCCAGTGGTTCTTCCCGTAGGTGGTGGGTCCGCGGGAAGGAGAAGTGGCCACGTTGCTTTTTCGGGCTATGCCCGACCGGGCTCCGTGGCTAACCCGGCCACCAGGCGCTCGCTTACGGGCCCTCTTTCCAGGCCTAGCTCCGGAAAGGGGCCCCGGGCTTCCTCCGGGCAGGGTATCCTC
Organism: Muraenolepis orangiensis; assembly: GCA_027704905.1. Lineage (NCBI taxonomy): Eukaryota > Metazoa > Chordata > Actinopteri > Gadiformes > Muraenolepididae > Muraenolepis > Muraenolepis orangiensis. The sequence continues at coordinate 23,581,264 of CM051015.1, forward strand.
ACTTCTAGTTTGTTTGTCCATTGAAGTCTTTGAACCATTCTTAGTCTGGCCCCTCCCCTGAGACCAATTTGCCATGGGAGACCCTACCAGGAGCACTAGGCTCCAGACAACACAGCTCTCAGGTTCACAGGGACACCCAAACCTCTCCACCACGATAAGGTGATGGTTCCCGGAGAGGTTTGCACTACAGCTAAAAACACGAATGCCCCTCATTCATCAACAACACATCATCAAGAATATTTTAAATGTTTTGTACAAGATAGCTTTTCCAGCTGGTCTAAAGCACTGGAACGATTCAGATCCCACGAAAAGTCAAATCTGCATCGCGTTGCTGCTAGCATTCTTGCTGCTGCTAATGCAGGTGTTAATGTTGCTGCTTCTATTTCTGCTGGAAAACAAAAGCAGATGGCTGATGCCAGAATAGCTTCTCAAGGATTGGCCATTAGAGGAAAAACAGACAAGGACGTCCAATTTGATCCAGTTGCTAAACTTGCGTGCTAAAGATATCCCAGAGTTACAGTCATGGCTGGCTTGTAAGGAGAGCAAATGGCTATCTCATGACATCCTAAACGAGATGACTGAAATTATGGCCCATGATGTGCCGAGAACGCTATTGGAGAAATTAAGTCTGCCGAGTTTTTCCCTGTGATTATGGATGAGTCAGCCAACATTACAGTCAAAGAGCAGGTGTCTATCTGCTTCTGTTTTGTGACTGAAGATCTGAAGCCAGAGGAACTTTTTCTTGGATTGAGCAGACACCCCTTTTCAGCTGTTAAAAGACGTTCTGATTAGAATGTCACTGCCAGTCAGTAAATGTAGAGGACAGTGCTATGACGGTGCATCAAATGTGTCTGGCATTAGAACAGGTCTACAGGCTTGCATGCGGGAGCTGGAGCCCCGAGCAAAGTACATCCATTGCACTGCACAGGACTGTTATGAATGCACTGTTATGTTATGAATTTGGTTGTGCATGATATCACCCAAAACATTCCACCATGTCTGAACTTCATTGTACTTATTCGTGACATGGCAACACTCATCAGAAATTCCCTAAAGCGACTCACCTTTGAGACCATTATGCCTGACGCGCTGGACAATGACAACGGCCTCGTGACAAGCCATTGCTTACAACTACAGCTGGAATTTCTGGAGGACCCTTCTCTGAATGAAAAAGTTAACTCAGGAGGTAAAGCCTTGGGTTTTCTTTTGCACCTGCAGAAATGTAGCACTTTCTCTTTGAAGCTCATGCTGAAATTCTTCTCCTGCATGAAAACAGTCAATGCTGCACTCTAAAAGGTTGCACCTTCAGAAAGATGGTTGACACGCTCAAAGAAGACAAAGTGTCTTCCTGAAGAAGGATTCCAAGAATTTGGGGAAAATACAACTGCAGCAGCACATGACTTGAATTTGGAAAGCCCAACTAAGGCCAAGAAAAATGCCCGCCGACTGGAAGATGGAGGTTTGCCGCCACACAGCTTTCAAACACCAGAAACAATGTACCGACAGCAATACTTTGAGATCATGGATACAGCGTCAACATCTCTGGACTGCAGATTTAGTCCTTCTGTAAACCTGCAAAAGTCCTTCAAACACATGCAAGATGTTGAGGATTTTGTGATCGGAAAGGGTGACTGCAAAAACGTCATGCAGTTCCATAGGGATGATTTTGATGAAACCAGGCTCACACTGCATTGTGATATGTGCATTGACGTAGCAAAGCAACGAGGAATTTGCCTAGCTACTTTTCAAGATGTAGTCGACTTCCTAAAAGGCGATCAGGGAACCACTTGAGAATCATGTTGCCAGAGATGACTAAACTACTGAAACTCGCACTGACTGTCCCAGTAACATCCTGCAGTACAGAAAGGTCATTTTCAGGCCTGCGGCGACTTGAAACCTATTTGAGGTCCACGATGGGGCAAGCAAGACTGACCCATGTTGCTGTATTGAACACTCACAAGGATGTATCACGAAATAGGAATCTGGATGTAATCGCAGGTGAATGCACTGCTGCAAGGAGTGGCACTTTCCTCATAAAGAAGTATGGTCAATTGGTGAGTTAAAACAAATCTAATGTTTTATTTTAAGTAGCTGTGTGGGCCTATGTGTTGATGGTCAATTGACTGCATGTTGGGCTTGTATGCTTCCTTTGTGTGTAACAACAGCATTAGATAATATATATATATATATATTATATATAGGCGATTATAACTGGTTTGGCTTGAGGCCTGGAGCTGTGTCTCAGCCACGGTGGGTCGAATCTGTTGGATTGTGCACTTGGCCTCATGCGAGTCGTTCATCAATCATCTTGGTGGTAATTGATTATTACTTTCCGTGCGTTTCGTGTGTTTAGTTAGTTAACCTTTTGAAATCCAATCATTTGTTTTATTAATGGCTTGGTAGTGATCAATGAACGAGTGGAGCCGTCTACTGTGCTGAAAGTTACTTCACGGCTTGACTTTAAGCGTCACGGGCACCGTGTTCGCTGTAAATTTCCTATGGTGCTAAAATGCATGCGTTTGGCTACTTTTTCAAAATCGATATGGCAAAAAGGTCGTGTTTTGCATAAGGTTTATCTTGGGCGTCAAGGGTCCGGCATTCAACTTTTTAGAGCACCCACCAGCAGTAACATAAATCAGCGCCTATGATGCAGATACATGAACAAATAATGTGTCTAGACCCATGTTTTGAGGGTCAAAGTTCACAGTAAAAACATTATCACATCTGTCTGTGGGATGCTAGTATGCAAATTAAGAGACAGCAATATTGCAGATAACTGAACAAATTGGGTATCTAGACAGATTTGTATTTAACAGGTCTATTTGATTTGTAGTAGCCTATAATGGTCAAACATTCCCCGTTCCAGATAAACAGTCAAGGTTTGGCTCTCCACTGTCTGATGAAATACTGAATCATCATTTTCAATGCAATCAGAGTTAACCTCGTCTTACTTCTCCTCCTCGTCGTCTTCCTGTTCATGCTCTGCAGTGTCCAGGATATCAACCAGGGAGATTCATCAGCTCGTTGAACGGGGGGCTTCAGAGCATCATGGCATGGAGGAAGGCCAGCCAGGTCGACCTTAGACTTGGCAGTGAGTTTCTAATCCTCTAATCCTAATCCTCCAACTTGACAACATTCACACTAAGTAGACACACTACTCTCTCCACTCATTCCAGTTGTCACCAAGTTAACACCCTGTGAAACTTGGGGTTCTTCTCCAGCTTTTTAAGGGCTCCACCTTCCCCTTCTCTTTTAAGCCACCGGTGCAGTCTTCTCCACTGAACACATGGAAACCAAGACATGTGGCACAGTAGTCTTTTCCTAGGGACTCTGCGAGCTCAGAGGTTGAGAAGATGTCCGTTTCCATGACCCTGGCATGAGTGAGAATCAAAAGATATCTGTCTCAGGTGTTCTGACCACAGTGTTTGGTACCAGACAGCATAATAAAGTAGCATAGACCGCATCATTGTCTATTGTGAAACTACGCAAGTAAAGTGCAAGGTGGGAGTGTTTTTATAGTGCGTTGACCTTTAGGCTACGCTGTTGTGACTTGATGATGGATAGGATTCGTACCTTATTGCTCTCAAACCCAGGCTTGACCTCCTGTACCATAATCACCCAACACTGTTGACAATGTTGCTGCCATACACACTGGTAGTAGTTTTAATTCAAGTTTTCCTACTCAGTGGAATACAAGGTTGCCCATTCCCGTCACAATTTCTGGTGTCCAATTGTTCTGGCAGATTCCAACTCTAAGCCAAATTCATAGCTCTCCGATTGGTCAAGCCTGTGTAATATTGCGATGAGCTGCTTGCTTCTGAACAAGTGCCTGACACAGTAGAATGTGTTTTGATTACTTCCATTCTCCCTCCAGAACTGCATGGCACAGTTCTTGCCCAATGAAGAACACCAGGCACTTTATATTTTCATTAGTCTCCATGTCTTCCTTGCCAGCTATAGGAATGCTGAGGAACGTCTATGTCTATGCTATGTCTGTGGGTAGATTTTCTGCTGTTGGTGGCCATTGTAGGTCTCTGGACACTCTGAAGGCCTGCAGTATATTCAGGCAAAGAAAGAGAGCAACGTTTTTGTACTTGTCTGTGGTTCCTGAGTGTAAGCTTGTGCAAGAGCATTATAAACTGATTTTCGAGCTGTACACAAGCCAGAAAATTGGATTGTCTTAGTCAACTTTTGTGAACTGGTTATGCTCCTTCATTTATCTTTCTGTAGCCGTTTCAGGAGTTTCTCCGAGTGATAATTTGTGTTTGTGTTCTTGTATGTGTTCTCGATTCAAACTGCAAGGAATATAGCTGTAGGAACTCATTTAGCTGGACGACGTTTCACTGCGATCCATTTCTGATACACGCTCATAGTTGGTCAATGCTGTGCGGAAAGATTTAAAGCATAAACGATGGTGTTTGGCCTCACAAGCAAATAGGTCTTCGCCCTTCACTAGTCCAACTAGAACCATTTCTCAGCCCTCAGCTCCCATGCATTTTCTCTGTGATGTTAAGTATTCAGGTCTCTCAAGTTTTGTGATGACCATCTATGATCTCAACTTTGTCTAAAAAATGCACTCTGGTGGGAAGATGAGTCTCTCAGAACCCCCGAAGACAATTGCATGGGGAGCGATGCTGCTGGGTGGTTGATCGTTCTGCATCATCTCCAAAAAGATGAAGGTTGCAAGTAAAGTGCTGATAACAGTTGTGGTGATACCCAACACACCCAGTCATCAGGAAGAGTTTGAGGGATTTTCTGTAGCCGTTCATTTAATTTTAGTGAGGGGTGTAAAAATGATCATGATCAGACATGGATGGCACATGAAGGATGCAGGTACGTGGCGAGCATTTGTGGGCTGGAGGATCTACACTCAGTTTTCTTTCGGGCATGCCGCCTTAATATTTTCTTTAACCATCACTGTAGAAATCACCATTCATGTTAACGGCACCCTGTTATAAAATATGGACTTTTCAATAATTTTTTTCTACAGTTCCACAATGCCATATACATACTATAACACACTATTAACTATAACACACATACAACTTACAACACTTCGAAAAAGGTGTGCAGCTGAGCTACTTACCTTGTATGAAGGTTAAATGTGTGTATCCAAGTTAGCTACTTTTGTTACATTAGAAGATAACATTTTTGGGGAATTTTCACTAGCAGCACTGATTTGCATACTAGCATGCCACAGATACATGTGATCACTTTGGGAATAGCTTCATTGTGAACTTAGACCCTCAAAACATGGGTCTAGACACATCATTTGTTCCTTTATCTGCAATATTGGCTGAGATAGTGAAATGTGTGAAAATTGTGTTTTTTAATAATGCTGCCACTGATTTCAATAAAGATGATGCAGTATGTCGGAGATTCAGACAACTTTTTAACATAGCTCATAATTCTTGGTGCAAGACTAAAACACATTTGTTGTAATGGCAGCACTAATTAGCATTATAGCGGTCCACAGACACATGTGATCACTTTAACAATAGTTTAATTGCGTTTCTTGACCCTCAAAACATGGATCTAGACGCCTAATTTGATCAGTTATCTGAGATATCGGCTGAGATATAATGAAAAGTGTGAAAAGAGTGTAACTGATTTGTGATATAGTGCACTAATTTGCGAAACAATTATACGCGAGACAAATCTTTAACAAAGCTAATCATTTTCTACACAATCTTCCAACATAGAAAAGCTGATTCAAACTAAATTTCAGGGGGGTGCATGATAACCCCCTTCTACCCACCCAAACCCGTTCTGGGAAGATTATCCCAAGGCAAGACATGCAACGCAACTCGACACTAACTTAAAAGGCCCCTACTTCACGTACCATTTCAAAATTGATCCAATGGCGACGTCAAAAGTGGGAGTGTGCGGCCATTCAAACCAAATTAATATCCTAAGTGAATATTTAAAAGGGTCTGGGAAGAGTGGGCCCACCTCCTCAGTCCGCTCATCTTCCTCAGGGAGACAGTCGCTGAGGTGTCTCCTGCGACTTGCGTTCACCCTCCTGCTGAGCTCCTCCTCACTGTCAGAGTCCAGCAGGACAGACGGACAGCTGGGGTTAGCCACCTTGCCCCCATGTCTCCTAGAGGGACATCAAACAAGTGTTATGTTCAGTCACTTAGCAGATTATTTTTCATTCTATATGATTTGGACTCTGGATTACTTTAGAGAGTCTGGTTGCGACGTTGTTAGTCTTACCGGGGCGTGGCTGAGGAAGAGTTGACCGACTGCGAGGTCTTGAGTGTTCGAGAACTTCAAGAAAATACATATTTTTTCCATAACTATATATACAAACGCATTACTAAAGAAAATACAATGAATCCCATCTTCTAATTCCTGGAATTGACATATCACAGAAACATCATCTCTATGAAGGGTTGAACAGCAGAAGTCTTACAGGGCAGACTGGGCGCTCCAGGCAAGACTAAGGGGGGCTCGCGTTGCATCTGTACAGTGGGACAGGAGAGTTAGGTAGCGGGGGATGACAACCTGCTGACCCAACTTGCTGTTCAGAGACAGCTGGGCATTGAAGCTGTAGCGCTTCAGGTGCAGGATCAGCACTCTATGGGGAGAAGAAAAACAAGAGATAATAAGGCCCTGGCCACATGGAGGATTACATGGTGCACAGTGTGGACTTGGCCAAATAGTTTAGGGGTGACTCTACAGGAATGTACTGTGTAATAAGACCTTTACCTGGGTAGTTTGCTGAATTTATGAGTCACGGTTGCTGCTTTCCCGCTGCACTTCTCACATGAGTACTCTATTTCCTCCATCTGCCAAAAGATGTTTAAGGTTCACTCGGGTAATTAGCAGGCAGCAGCTTCCCAAGGTGACTAAAATAACAAGAGTTACATATGTGACTACAGTTCTATGAATTCTGGATGACCATCAGAAGCTGTGCTTCACACTGGATTCATCCACATCGTGCATGCGCAGTCGAGAATATTTATATCAACAAAGTCACCTGTGCTGACACGCCTTTAATGACATGAGACTGTGGGCTCTGTTCCTACGGAATCTTCTCACCAAGGTTCCGAGTGACCGAGATCGGTCATCCAGAATTCATAGAACTGTAGTTACATACGTAACGTCTCATTCTACTTTGTTTTTACAGACCGGCAGTGCTTCACACTAGATGACAGATACCAACAAGGTATCAGCCCCCCATGAACCCGACCTGAATTTCTTTCTGCTTTGCAAGTAGATATGAAGGAACCGAGCCCAGAGTCCCAAGTGATCAATGGCCATGTCACTTAAGGTTACTTTGTTGATACAAATATTCTCGGCTGCGCATGAGCGATGTGGATGAATCCAGTGTGAAGCACTGCCTCTGGTGGTCAGTAAGAATGAAATATAACTAAAAACAGACGGCCTCCATGTCTCCAGTCCCAGTGAGTGGTCCTCACCCTGAAGAAGAGGTCCAGGGAGTCCTGGATGGAGCGAAGCGGCAGGGTGTTCTTCCTGCGGGGCAAGTCGATGGACAGGTCGTTGAACTGCTCCCGCTTAGTGACCACCTCCCCACAGCTGAAACACAACATACATTTGTTGTTGTAGTGTAACATTAGATTACACCTGAAACCAGTCTATAGTTTCATTACAAATACATCGTTTAGTCCTTCAGTCAAACAATACAATATACAAGTTGGTAACATCTGAATCACCGCATCATGGAAATGAGTCATATATACACACACACGTTAGTCCATATAAACAACAAAAGCTGCCACTTATAATACAACATAATTTACACCTAAAGCTGAAGTTTATAGTTAACTATACATTTCCTTAGAATTAAAAAATATAAAAATAAAAACAGATATTTACATGGAAAAAGTGAAATACTAAGGATTCCAGTCTACTGTGCTCAGTGGACCACGTCAAGCCAACGCCTCACCCTTTACAAGTGATGGTGTGTTGAACTTCAAACTCCATGTTGACCGCCACGGGGCAGGTGTAGATACGCGAGGTGTCCGTCTCCTCGCCGGGCTCTGGCTTGCCTGCTGCCGCCGGTGAGGTCACCCCCTGCTGGCCGTCGTCCCACACTGCAGTAGAAGTGGACGACACGGCTGTTGTCTCGTTCTTCCAGCTTTTGTTCATCTTCTCCACGTCCTCCTTCAGCTGGTCCAGACACTGGCTCAGGAACTCATGGGCGTCCTGATGATGGGGAGGAAGGAAGAAAGGAGGGATTCGTTAAACGCACAAGATGTGACCGTTTAATTTGAGTCTCCTTTACTTTTTCATAACATGACAACACAGCAAATTTAACCTAATTTGGAATATAATGTGTGCTATGGAGCCACAGCAAGATTTTAAATCCAGCACATATTTTAGTAGAGCCACGCCCGGAAACAGTTCTTCTACAGCCGTGTGGTTAAAGAAGAAAAACATCTGGGCGAGGTTCTTACGTTCTGCATGTATCCAGAGAAGCGTTCAGCGGTGGCAGAGATGGCGCTCTTCACCTTCCTCAGAAGGTCTTTCTTGGTCTCAGGACAGCCCACGTCTTTCTTCACCATGAGGTGGGCAAAACGTCTGGGATGGGGGGGGGGGGGGATGTACACAAGATAGAAGGGTTCATTTACTTTGAATAAATCACAATTAAGCATGAGTCAGTTCCAATCAACCCCATTCCAACCTATTCTAAAACGTACAATAGGTTCCTGTAAGGCAAAACGGTACTTTATTAATGCCAATTCCACACCCAAAAAACAAAATGCCTACTTAAGTTGATCCAAGTACCTGAGCAGTGCGTTGATGGGCACCTTCTTCCAGGGGATGCTCTGCTTCAGCATGTCGGTGGAGAACGAGGGGAGGCTGAACAGGGACTGCAAGATGGCGTTCATGTAGCATGTATTTCCTAAATTAGAAAACCTAAAAAGATACATATAATAAAAACAGGTCCAATGATATTAATAATAAGCATACAAATGATCGAGCATCCACTGAACCCTTGCTTTGAATACTGTCCATCGTTTTTACCCTCCAATATTAAATGTTTCTCCAACTAATACAATTTAGCAGCTACTGTTCTATTGCTCAGTAGTAGTAGTATTACTGCCCTCGTACTTTCCATGAACATTTTCTGTGATCAATAAAAATGTACACAGCGCTTTTCAGGTCAACATTACTAATTTAAACCAGGCATGAGCAGTGTTGCTCCTGATGGTATAGTCTTACCCTTGCAAAGCGGCCTGGGGCTGGGCGAGGGCGGAGGGCCGTTGCTTGTTCCAGCCACCGTAGTCCACAGAAGGCCGGACCTTCTTGAAGGGGGTGGAGTGGTTGGGCAACACAAGGCTCCTCTTGGCGGATGGGCCCTGGGTGGTACTCGAGGGCCTGTGTGAAAGAGGGGAGCCAAGTTGTGTTGAATATAATATAAGTGTATCTGCAGGCTATAATAAAAGCAATGAGAAAAGGTTTATGGAAGCACGTTATTCAGATCATTAAAACATCATCAGGTTTACACATCCTTGTGTTTGGGTCAGAAGTAGAACAAAAAGGTCAGTCACATCAGCAGTGTTTCCCATACATTGACCGCCACATTCAGACTTTCTATCTGTTTTACGGTCAAAAGTCTTCAACAGTATACGTGCATGCATTGTGGTTGAGAGACTGTATAAAATAGGTGTGTTTGTCAACCTTTACCCATGTCATGATTGACAATTGCATAAATAAAGCTGGTGATAAATAAAAACAGTGGAAGCAATCTTTGGCAGAGTTGCATCAGATGCTATTCAGCCATAGGCATGACGACCAACCACAGTACATTGAGTTTCAATGAGTCATATTGGCACATATTGGTGTGGTCATCTTAACAAAAAGACCACAGTGCTTATGTGTCAATAGAAACAAGTTGTCTCAATAGAAAGATGTTGGGTGCTTATGTGTCTCAATAGAAACAAGTTGTCTCAATAGAAAGGTGTTGGGTGCTTATCAGTGGAATGTGTCTCCTTTTTTTGCTAATCAGCCTCCTTTAGTCACATGTCAAATCTTGTCAAAAAGGCAAGTGGGTTGGCTTTAAGCCTGACTTAAAAACGCCAGTAGACAGCTTTTTGGTTCTACTGAAAAATACAATAAACCAAAGAATTAGGTTAATACGTTTGCTGCGAGTGTTGTGAGCCAACTACTTCCGCTAGCACTTCCGCTTACAAACTTGATCCGTTTGGAAACAGACATTTATAGTTCCGGATAATTAGTTCCGCTCCTTAATCTCCTGCAGTGCCGTGCACCATCTCCAGGTGTTTTTCCTGATGAGAAATTTGAACTTTTTAATTAAAAAATATATATTAATTAAATGACACATTATTTAGATCTTAGTTTGGATGAAACTACGTATGTTTTCTGGCCCCTGTGGTCAAAGTGGCACTTATGGCTTAGGCTTATCACTTACTCAAATAAATGTATGTTACTGTTCATCTAGTTACAGTTCAGTCATAGGACTAGGTCTTTAAGGTCATTAAGGACTATGTATAACCTATGTTATAGGTTGTCTGGTATTTGTACCTATAACCTATGTTACAAGTTGTCTGGTATTTGTACCTATAACCTTTGTTACAGGTTGTCTGGTATTTGTACCTATAACCTATGTTACAGGTTGTCTGGTATGTGTACCTATAACCTATGTTACAGGTTGTCTGGTATTTGTACCTATAACCTTTGTTACAGGTTGTCTGGTATGTGTACCTATAATCTTTGTTACAGGTTGTCTGGTATGTGTACCTATAATCTTTGTTACAGGTTGTCTGGTATGTGTACCTATAATCTTTGTTACAGGTTGTCTGGTATGTGTACCTATAATCTTTGTTACAGGTTGTCTGGTATGTGTACCTATAATCTTTGTTACAGGTTGTCTGGTATGTGTACCTATAACCTTTGTTACAGGTTGTCTGGTATGTGTACCTATAACCTTTGTTACAGGTTGTCTGGTATGTGTACCTATAACCTTTGTTACAGGTTGTCTGGTATTTGTACCTATAACCTTTGTTACAGGTTGTCTGGTATTGCCTTGTTGGGGAATTGTATTCATGTAAAGCCATGTTGGCTCTGTTGAAAGTATATATCAACCTATTGTTTCTTATTATAAATAATTGTATATAAAACAACAATTAACCTTATGATTTCTTTAGGGTTCTTCAGTCCTAAGTAGAATACTTTTTAAAAGTATATATAAAAGAATTAAATGAAAGAAAAAGAAAACATGTGTAAAACACACGTAAACAACACACATTTAGGAAAAGGTCCTGAAAGGACCATGCTGAAACTTAATGAGTTCACAAAACAATAAAAAGAATACCCAGCCAAAGTGGTTCTAGTGTCAAGAGAGTGCATGGATGGCTCAAGTGGGAATGGAACTCTTGTTGTTGGGAGTACCTTTCCAAAAACGAGTGGTTCTGGCCGAAGTCCTTGGTTAACGATCTGCTGCCGTAGAACAGTGATGGCTGAAGGGGACCACCGAGAGGGACTGAAGGAGCCCAAGACAAGAGAAGGTTATTAAAGAAGATCCCACCATCGACGCAAGAGAAGAGGGCACTGGTGTCCTGGCCCAATTCATAGCCTGGCCCGATTCATAACCTGCCCTTGGTACCAACACAGCTACCTAATCATCCCCTCTCTGATTGGATCGTTTCATTTCTCACCTTTCCACTGGTCGTGGATGAGGTGTCTCTCATACAAACTTAATAAATGTTTGTTTTATTAAAAAAGGGCTATTCTATCATACCAATATCAATAGTAAAGTCAAGGTCTTTAAAAAGACCAATACTTAAATGTTTCAAGGCCATGAATTTGACCGAACAGAAGGGAAAGTGTGCTTGGGGAATCTTCCAACCTGAGCTCCGGTTGTCCTCCGACTGTTTGAACTTCTCCTTGCAGCTGAGTAGAAACTTCCTGGATGAATCCAAGGTGGATTTGTTGTTGCTTTTGAGATGAGGGTGAGAAATGTTTATTAAGAATTGGCAATTAATACCCACAGACAGTACGTCTTCAACAGGTCAAGGAGACTAGACTTTTTACCCAAGCATAATTTCTCAGTTAGCATAGTAGCAGACTATTGTAAGCATTTGATACAGACAGTGAAAACGATTTCGTGGGCATTTCCTAGCATGGTCCAAGTAAGAATAGAACCCCCAAGAACAGTGGAGGTACAGGATATACGTTCATATGTGGTAGATCTACCTGGACGAGTCATTTTCCTTGGGGTAGTCCTCATTCAGTTCACTGTCAGAGTTCAGGAGTCTTTTTCTCTTCTCACCCCTGATGAGAAAAATATACTAAAATTTATTCCCTTTACCAATGCAACATTGACATAGGCATTTAGTTAAATTTAGCGATGCAACAAAAAGTGAGGGCCAGTCAAAGTGCTATACCACTAACAACCAGAGAGGCCACCAGCGTGACCAAACACAACAGTTACCGAGGTTCTACCTGTTCTCAGAGAGGCCAGCGCGGGTGGGGGTGGAGGAGGCTCGACTGGGGCTGCCCAAGGGCTTACGAGGGGTCTCCTCCCTGCCTTCCACACTCTGTCTCCTTGGGGTTGTCTGGTAGAGAGTGCATATTAGACGGGAAGTGGGTTCATTTTCCAACATGTCTGTAGGTTCTGTGTAGCTGGTTACCCGTCTCTCTCCCGGCGGGCTGCTCTCGCTCTTCACCGTGCGATTGCCCAACACACTGAAGCTTGCACTTCCGTGGGATGTTTTTAAAACTAGGAAGGAGGAGTAAAAACAGATTATTACTACAGAGTTGTATTAATGCATTCATATACACAGGTAATGAATTAACAAGTAAGGGTTATAGATCTTGCTCGAGGACTGTAGACATTTGGGTTAGAAACCAGTGGCGTTCTGCTTGGGAGTCAAATAGGGCTACCGCCTATTCTATTGATTCATCTATCAATTATTTTACAGATTCATTTAAAATGATTAATTTTCACCCAAAAAGTAATTCAGATGGCTTTTCCTTTAACAGGTTATACTTGTTCAACTTAATGTTAGATGCTTACCTTGCTTGCTCTGCTTCATCTTCTCCAGGTACTCCTTGGTCTTCTGGACCAAGGCAGCAGGCAGCTTATCCAGGGTGATGATGCAGTCGTCCTTCAAAGTCAGCGCGATGCGACCCACACCCTGGGAGATCTGCTTCACGTTCTGGTTGAGCTGGAATTAACAATGACAACCGTTAACCAAACTACTACCTTGTAGTCCAGTGAAGTCCACTAGAGGGCGCCGTGAGTGATGACAGGGGGGTATGTTATCTACAAAAGGCAGGCCCTGCAGAAAAAAGTTTGGGAACCATCAGGGGTGTAATGGTACATGTATTCGTACCGCGACTTCCCGGTACTGACCGTCACGGTTCGGTAGCCATACGACGAATGCGTATGATCCACTCCAATCCAAAAGGTGGCGATAAAGCACCTAAACGCTGTTTACTAACCGCCAATAAGGAACAGCAGATGAAGCAGACACTTTCACGTTGACTATGGAGAGTGCAAATGAGACACCGGAGCTAGAAGACCCATCTGCTACTTCCAAACCAGCTGTGAGTGACCAATTTTTATTTTATATTATTATCATTTATATTTTATTTTATCAGCCCTACATATATACATTTACATTTACATTTAGGGCATTTGGCAGACGCTTTTATCCAAAGCGACTTACAAGGAGTACATTAGTTGAAGCAGACAATAGCATAACGCTGAGGTACGTGAACATAAAAATAGAGCAGTTCACAAGCATTCATATTAACAAGATGAATAACACTATTTGGTACTGCCAGGTCACCTGCTTAAGTAGCTGTGATAAGAGCGTGTTATCAACATTAAGGATATACACTTGCTAGACTATACAACATGCTAAGAGCTATTAATGTCAGGACTTAAGCAAGTCAGGGGTTCACAAAGGAGAAGGAGGGTTCAAGGAGAGTCCAGGTGGACTCTGAACAGGTGGGTCTTGAGTCTCTTGCGGAAGCTGGCGAGGGACTCTGCCGTCCTGACATGAGACGGGAGTTCATTCCACCACTGTGGAGCCAGAGCCGTGAAGTGCTGGGTCTTGGAAGAGCGATGCTTGGTTGTCATCAGTGAAGGTCGAACAAGTCGCCTGGCAGAAGTTGAGCGGAGCGCTCTGGCTGGTATGTAGGGCTTGACCAACGCCTGGAGGTAGGCTGGGGCAATTCCATTGACTGCCCATATAAATGTAGTTTACTGCTTGATACAGGGCCAGGCCTTGTAGTGTATACCAACTATTTCAGGGGGAACTATATCAACTACACTAGCTGGATCCAAGTATCACTTGCACTACCATCTGTTCACAATTAATGAAAAGAAACCTAGCCTTGTGAATTAGTTTGGGATTTTTTTGTCTAAGCGAACTCTTTCTGAACCGTGACCCCAATACCAAGGTACGTACCGATCCATGGCTTCTGTGTACCGTGACACCCCTAGGAACCACTGTTTGGTGATATTTTAACACAGGTAGAAGGTTGGGTTACATTTCTTCTGTTTATCCCAAGGGTATTCAAGGATGCTAGACATTGCTCAGTGTGAGAACGCTTCACCTAAATGCTTCAGTTAGGGCTGCACAATTAAGCACCATTCTGGCCGCCACAATTATCTTCAGCGATTGACGATTGGAGGGAAAAGAACGGAAATCAAAGTAATCATGTCATTGCAGTGAGCTTTGAATCAAAGGTTAGCTAAACTGTAATTTGTGTATTTTTTACGTAAGAAAACAAAACTTTACTTTACGTAAACGTGGTTCGTTTTCGTGGACCAACGCAACCCACTTCAATGGCCTTGACAAGTTATGTTAGTTAACAGCAGTTGTTGGAGCGATAGAGGAGTTTACCAGCCTGCATATCACAAATGTGAGAGTACAAGAGTACTTGAATTGGAACTATTCCTATTATACTTGTTAGTAAGAGTGTTGGGGGAAATGCTAGACAATTTAGCTGAAGCCTACTTATATATTATATTATAATGACAATAAAGTCATTCTGATTCTGTCCATCAGTGATAGATTGTCGTTTGCTTCTTTCGACTAATGTACTAATTAAGGAGAGGACACAAGAAATATGTAAACATCGCCAAAGTAGAGATTCGTACATGAGCCAGAATGTAGCACAACAATGTAAGTGGAAGCAGTGTTCTTGTTCATTTAAGTTCGTGAAAGTGCAATAAAAAGCTGTAGATCCCTAAAATGTATGAATAAAATGGTGATAATAATTGTGTTCGATATTTATCTAAATAATCGTGATAATCATTGTGGCCATAATCGTGCAGCCCTGACTTCAGTAGAGCATGAACATTTGTGTTGTGGCCAGCGAGGGAGGGATGTCATCTCCTAGTGCCTGCCTCTTTCGGCTGAAATAGTTCTAGTCCGGTCGTGCAAATTCATCAAAACTTTGCACAAAGTTCAAACCACCCATTTGTTTTGTGAAAATTGGAAGGTCTACTCTGATACTATGGAAGCCGTGTGTCTTCGTTTCGGCTACATTTAAACTCTGCCGTAACTGAGTAGGACCCAAGAAGTGGATCTGAAATCCACTGTCATCCACTGCGTGAAATCGTAGTTTTGAATAGAAAAAGGAAAAATAATCACTTGATAAAATGCAATTGGTCTCCGACTGCTCCGATTTAACAGGGGAAAAATATGCACAATGAATTAACTTTTTTTTTTTCTCTGAGTGTTTGTTTGGAAAGCATTTATCTGAAGCTTGATGTTATGCATTCAGGACAGCCCTGGCGTTGTACACTGGTTCTTTGGATAAGACTATTAAGCAGCGCAAAAAGGACAGACAAGACCTGGTTACTTTTCTAATACATATATATTAATGTGTGTGTTTGGCAGAACACTAGTATGCATTGCCATATGCTATTTTAAAATCGACAAGTACATATTTGTTTCATGAATGCATCTATATAGTTCACTCTTACGTTACTCAACATTTCCTTAATTGAAGACAGAAAAATTAAAAAGGGTTGAAACACACGTTCAGACACAACCTGAATTACGGTTGCACATTTAAGGACATCAACACCAGCCTTGACATTAGAGCACACCGTTCAGAAATGAAACATGTAAGCAGCTTTCAGCGTTTACCTGAAAGGTTTTCGGCGCTCCACCGCAGTTGAACCGGAGGGAAAGGCTGCTCCTGTTGTCCTTCTCCAGGATCTCAAACGACCCCTCTTTCCATCGGGTGGTGCCCAGGTCCATGCTGTTAAAGCGCATCTTCACCACACCACTGCTGCAGAGCGTGGTCACTACAGCTGCCATGGCTTCACTGTCCCGTTGGCACACCTGGATCGCTTGATCTGAGATCAGCACCTGGATCAGGAACATTGATTAGGAAATATGAACGCTGCCAAGAACTCAAATTAGTTAGTTAGTTAGTTAAGCCCTTGACACCTCCAGGGAGCATAGGCCATTGTCTCCCCAGTTTTGCCCACTAAAAGACATCTCTGCCTGGACATCCCTCCTCCAAGAACTCGAATAATACTACAAAAAAATATATAATAAAAAAAAAATGTACAGGGCGATAATGGAAAAGAAATGACAGTATGTTAGCCATTATTGACACTATAACCGTTAAAACATTTCATAGGAGGTCCTACGACTATGTAGACACTAGTGACATGGAATGGTAAAAGAAGCCAATAGCTCCAAGAAGAAGTAGACCTGCATAGTGGGGATTCCCTCGCATTACAACCATGTCAATAGAAGTCAATGCAGGTTAACTTGCCAGCGACACCGGCTTGAATAAATTAAATTGACTTTATTTATCCCGAGGGAAATTGTTGTGCAACAGTCGCCATACATACAACATAGGACATTTAAAAATTAAAATAATAAGATGAAAATAAGATGGAATGAGGTGTATTACAGATAATAAAGCGCAAGGTTCATCAAGTAAAAACAAGAATGTGAATTACAAAAACAACCCATGTCAATGTTTAAGTCAACCAATACTAAGTGAACAGGACCCCCCAAGTAGCGGCTAGCACCGTTAGCAGGCAGAGCCATCACATCACCTGGACAATCTCTGCTCTCTGCTAAATATGAAAGACCAATAAACACGACACAATATTCAAATATTGTATATATTATGAATATATATATATATATTCAAAACACACTCCAGAAGACCATTCCTTGTGTTTACCTTTAGTTTATTATATAGTAATGTCAATTTGATCTCAGCAGTGCAGCTAATGGCATCAGTGTAGCCTGCGCTGCTAGCGTTAGCAGCGCGCCGGCTGTTTCTATAGGCCGGCATAGCTCCCTCGTTAGCCTGCTGGCTAACGGGTTAACTGCTAACTGGCTAACTGCTCGGTTGTCATGTTGCTTGGTGGGAACATGGAGCCAGACGACTCCATTATCCGCGTCGCTATAACTGTTATACCTTCTCGGTTCGATGTGGTTCTCCTCAACACGGGTCGACTGGTGAGCGGCTCTCCGGGGATCCGTGAGCCAAATAACGGAGGGTTTCACCGGCTTTCTCCTCCCGTGTTGTTGTTGTTGTTGACGGTCCGGAGGAGACTCGGTGGTGGTGATGGCGGGAACGGGAGGGCTCACAGGCGGAAGTCAACCGCGAGAGTTCCGGGAGCCATCCCACATGGGAGGTTATGGGTACGCCCACTTGCTGTCTGTCTGCCTGTGTGTCTGTCAGCAAGATAACTGAAAAAGTGGTGATGTGTGTGTCATGGTTTGTATTTCACATTACAAATGTATAAAAGTGTTATACTTTTAGTAGTGTACTACTATACCTTCATACGTCACTTTATCAAACACAAATAATCAGAATTAAATCAAATTAGATATAGACATAGATACATTAGATTAGATTAGATTAGATTCTAATTTATTGTCATCTCTCAGCACAAGTACAGTACAGCGAAAATAATTTAGCATCTAACCAGAGTGCAAATGTTGCAGTAAAGTGCATGGAAATATTATTTACAGTTTAAGAGCAGGAGCAGTTCTAAAAATGTAGATAGAAGAATGTACAATAGACAATACACAAATGGAATATCCATGGCTAAGAACGGGAGGAGGTATATATGGTTCAGAAGATGGAATACGCTCTAGGGCTAAAGTTAGTCATTTTGATGGTTAAATATTTGACTGATTATTTTATCTATTCCGGCAATGGAATATAATTACAAATAGCATATCACATTCATTGCTACTCATTGCGAGTGCTGAAACAATGGCATTGGAAAATATATTAGAATATTTGTGGGCCTACCTTTCGTAAGGCCAGTTTGCCAGGGGGATATTATTTAATCTAAATATAATGTGAATGTGTTTGCAATAGAGACAAGTACCCCAATTTCTATCTGAATTAAGTAATGACAATTGAAGCCAAGTATCTAAGTGTGCAGGCTACGGCATGTCCTACATGGGCACCGTTAAAATTAAAACCATTGACAAGCTAGCAAAAATGAAGGATGAGGCCTATAAACACAAAATGTAAAACCAAAATAATTCAGTAAATCACACTGTAAATTGTCCATGTTTCAGGCTTAAGTCAATTAAAGATATGTCCTACAATGGTTGTTTTTCATTATAGTAGGCGACTAAGTAGCCTACTATACTATGAACTATACTATATACTTTAAACAACACTATACTATGCCAATACTGTACACAACAAAAATAACAATAAAGTGACTGATGGATGATACATACATATGGTGAACTGTGTAAAAAGCATTTTAAAGTGCCAGTAGTGCAGCAGCATCATGAATACAGTGCAGTAACTAATGATTCCAGAAAGTCCAGCAAAAGTAGGACAGAGTAATGTTAATGACATGTTATGATAGTGTTATTATAGTGTAATGTTAATGATAATGTTATAATAGTGGCAACACTCCTAGCAGTTCAGTAGGTCACTGCCTGTGGATAAAAACTGTGGTTGTGGTTGTGATGGACATGGCCTTCTTCTGACATCCTACAGATCTGGTCCTACAGATCTCCTCAGTGCATGGAAGTGCACACCCGATGATCTTTTCCACCGTCCTCACGACCCTCTGGATGTCTTTCTTGTCCTGTTCAGTGGCGTCTCCGTACCACACGGTGACGCCACCCGTCAGAACGCTCTCTACGGTGCCTGCTCTTTCCTTGTTTATTTTATTGTATATATTATTTTTATTTTGATGGTGTTTTTGAGATTTATACTGCGGGAGGGAATCCTCCCGCAGTAAGCATTCCTATGTACTTGTTACAAATGGCCAATAAAAAATCTTGCTTCTCCTGAGGCACCACAGGGCATAGAGGCACTGGTGTGCCTTCTTCAGCATGACCTCCGTGCTGCAGGTCCATGCCAGGTCGTTGGAGATCTGTAGTCCCAAGAAACGGGAGCAGATGACGACTTCCATTGGTGTTCCGTCCAGGCTGATGGTGGAGTGGGGGCCCCGTCCAGGCTGATGGTGGAGTGGGGGCCCCGTCCAGGCTGATGGTGGAGTGGGGGCCCCGTCCAGGCTGATGGTGGAGTGGGGGCCCCGTCCAGGCTGATGGTGGAGTGGGGGCCCCGTCCAGGCTGATGGTGGAGTGGGGGCCCCGGTGGCTCCTGAAGTCCACAATGAGCTCCTTGGTCTTGTTAGTCTTAGTCTCGAGGCTGTTGTCCTCGCAACATCGCGTCAGCCAGACCACCTCATCTCTGTCCTCCGTTTCGTCGCCCTCGCTTATCAGGCCGATGACTGTGGTGTTGTCTGCAAACTTGATAAGGTGATCAAGCTGTGTGACTTAGGCAGCAGCCTTGGGGTGCTCCAGTGTTGAGGACCTGAGTGGATGAGATGTTGTTCCCAATCTTCGCCTGCCCATCAGGAAGTCCATAATCCAGTTACAGATGGGGCCAGACCTAGGTGGTCTCTTTGAAGCACGCTGGGACGACAGACGACAGATGTTGCAGTGATGCGTTGTAGATGTCCGTGAACACAGGAGCCAGCTGGTCAGCGCAGATCTTACTGACACGCGATGGAACTCCATCTGGGCCGGCTGCCTTCACCCTCCTGAAGGTTCTGCGGACCTCAGACTCTCACAGTAATTCACACAGTTGCAGTACCCAGGCGTGTGGCTGAATGTCAAATTTGTTGGTCGGCTCAGATTTCTCCCTTTCAAAGCGAGCATAAAACGTGTTCAGCTCATCTGGTAGGTTAGGGTCGTTGTTGGTGACTGCCCCTGAGCTCCCCTTGGAGTTGGAGAGAACCCTCAGACCTTGCCACATACGTCTGGTGTCAGAGCCCCCGAACTGTAATCCCAGTTAGTTTTTGTAATCCATTTTCCCCTTCTTGGTGGCTGTTCTTAGTTTGTACTTCTCGTAGAGATCGGAGTAACCTGTTGTGAAATTGGATCCGTTACCTTAGTTTGTAGCAGCCATTTTGATGGATGGACATATAGATCAAGGGCGGGAGATGTTCTTGTGTTTGTATTTCTTTTTTGGTTGGTATTAAACTGGTATTAAAAATATAATTTCAAAATATAATTGAGAAAAGTACCAACTTCAGTCAGAAAGCGGCGGTAATGCAACAACAAGGACACACCCGGGAAATACCAACAACAAGAAGACGGGTCTTCTCGCGATATTTGAAGTCCTTTCGTGATGCGCAGCCGCAAGAATCTCTCGCGATATTTGAGTCCTTTCGCCATTAACTCGTCTTAAAATCAAGTCGTTGCTAATGTTGCCGGTCTGTTAATCGTGGATCTCTAACGATCCGGACCCGAAAGAATAAACATCTACGGAGCTACGCCAACCAATACGGGCCGTTTCGTGTTTCGCGGTGTAGACAGTAGAGTAGTAGACGTTTGGGTTTTTACTAGACGAGAGTTGGAGTTGTTAATATTAGCAGCTAACCTTTGCATGCTAACACCGTTAGCTTAGCCGCCAGTGGAGAACGTTCTGTTTCTTACCGGTCGGCCGGACGGCCGGACGGCCATCACTCCGAGGAACACATCCAGGCACAATGCTCGCTACAGGCGCAGTACGTATTATGGTGTTTAGTGTGTTGTGTAGCTCGACGGAAGGCGGGCTTTGTGTGATGGTCCTGTGAACACCTCCATGAACGTCTCAATGAACACCATTGGTCCCTTGGTGGGAGAACGGGGGATAACATGGAGTGTGTGTTCTCTTCTCATCCCCCAGGCCGTCACCACGTCCCTGGCCCAGGTGGACCGGGAGAAGATCTACCAGTGGATCAACGAGCTGTCGAGCCCGGAGACCAGAGAGAACGCCCTGCTGGAGCTCAGCAAGAAGCGGGAGTCTGTGCCTGACCTGGCGCCCATGCTCTGGCACTCCTGCGGCACCATCGCGGCTCTCCTGCAGGTACATCACTTATACTAGACACGGAGGTAGAGCGGGTTTTCTTGACAACCAGAAGATTGCTGGTTGGATTCCCCGGCTCCCCTGAGCAGGGCACCCTAACCCTAACTGCTCCTGACCGGCTGGCTGTCTCCGTGCATGGCTGACTCCGTGCATGGCTGTCTCTGTGCATGGCTGACTCTGCCGTGGGTGGGTGCATGTGTGTATGAATGGGTGAGTGCAAGGCATGACTTGTTACATGACTTGTAAAGAGCTTTGAGTGGCCACTGACACAAACGCAGCACTGAAACAGCCCTGGTTAAAATCACTAACGACCTCCGTGCAGCTGATTCTGGACTTCTCGACCTCCAGCGCTGCATTCGACACCATTTCCCACCCACTACTCCTGGACCGCCTGGCTGGCATTGGGATCACTGGTGTTGCACTCTCCTGGTTCACATCATACCTCACTGACGTGCAACAGTTTGTACAACTTGAGAAACAAAAGTCAGGGTGTTCTGTTTCACTGGGTGTCCCCAGGGGTCAGTACTGGGTCCACTCCTATTCATCACATATCTCCTCCCCCTGGGCAAAATCCTCCGTCACCACAGGGTTCACTTTCACTGCTATGCCGACGACACACAGGTCTACATTTCCTCCAAACCCACCACTGCCCTGCCCCCTACCTCCCTTACCACCTGCCTAGAGGACATCAGGAGCTGGATGAGCAGGAATTTCCTCAAGCTCAACGCTAGCAAAACTGAGGCCCTGCTCGTCGGCTCCAAATCCACCCTCACCAAGTCACAAAACACCCCAGGTGTTTTGTGAAGTAAAAAGCCTCGGTGTCATTCTGAACGGCTCCCTCTCATTTGCACCACACATTAAAAACATGACCCGCACTGCCTTCTTCCATTCATCTGTGAGTCCGCTCATCTCTGTCCCAATCCAGCACTGAAATCCTGGTCCACTCATTTGTCACATCCCGGATTGATTACTGCAATGCACTTCTGACTGGCCTTCCCATCAAACTCCTCAACAGACTGCAAATAATTCAGAACTCTGCTGCCCGGATCATCACCCGCACTAACTCATCATGGGCGGCAGTATAGCTCATTAGGTAGAGCGGTCGCTCTGGTTTGATCCCCGCCGCCTCCTAGCAAAAGCTGTCGGTGTCCTGGCAAGACACCCTAACCCTAACTGCTCCTGACGTGCTGGCTGTCTCCTTGCATGGCTCGAGCTTTCAGTTGCTGGGCTCCCAGACTCTGGAGCTCCCTGCCATCCATCGAGTCTGATTCTATAACAACTTACAAAACCCAACTAAAAACCCATCTGTTTAAACTGGCATATTCCATATAAACTGTACCATGTGTTTCTTGTAAGTTTACTTCCTGTTTGTCTCGTTTTAAACCCTGCGGACACTTTGAAGTCCACTGTTTTTAATTTTACTGTAGCATATATGCTCTGAAAGGTGTCCTTGGGTGTCTTGAAAGGCACCCCACAAATCAAATATATTATTACTAGTTAGAAAAGCACTATATAAATTAGCCATTACCATTTACAATGTATAGTTTCAATAATGTGGCATATGCTGTCGTTCCCTAAGGTTTACATCTATTGTACATTTCTACTATAAATGTTCTATTGTGTTTACATAGGTGCTGTATATTTTGTTAAAATTCTCATGTCCTGTACTTTCTGCCATGGCACCGAATTACACATTTGGTATAAATAAAGTAAAATGAGAATCTGAAATGTTATAATTCTGAAAGCGACTAGGAATATAAATGTTGTTTCCCTCTTCTGTTCCAGGAAATTGTGAACATCTATCCATCGATTAACCCGCCCACACTGACGGCCCACCAGTCCAACAGGGTGTGTAATGCCCTGGCTCTTCTGCAGTGTGTGGCTTCCCACCCAGAGACCAGGTAACAGGCTCACAGGGGAGCTTCATGGTGGAGCTTATTGTGGACCCGGCATTTTGAGTTCTGCAGAAGTGATTTACTACTCTCCATAGAGTAGGCTCCCACTTATTAATCACCTTTTTATCTTTTTATCAATTATTTTGTAGCTTATTTTACTTTATTATTATATTTATATACCTTATTTATCTTTTTAGACTTAGCTCTATTTGCGAGCAGAGCACCTGTTACCGGTTTCCCTCAGGAGCAATAAAGGACTATGATTATTATGAGTGTTCTTTTCTTATTATGTTGGTTTCTTATCTGACAGGTCGGCCTTCCTCGCAGCCCACATCCCCCTCTTCCTCTACCCCTTCCTGCACACCGTCAGCAAGACGCGTCCCTTCGAGTACCTGCGACTCACCAGCCTGGGAGTGATTGGTGAGGCCTGGTCTGAGCACACAAATTGTTCATGGAAACGCATGGAAATACCTCTACTCTCTTGACATTTAAAGGAGTCTTATATAGGACTGTGATTAGCCATTACAGGCTGTTTCCAAAAGGTCCTGTGATGATCTATCCATCAAACATCTGGGTGTACTCATCTTTGTTTTCAGGTGCCTTGGTCAAAACGGACGAACAGGAAGTGATAAACTTCCTCCTAACCACTGAAATCATCCCTCTCTGCCTGCGCATCATGGAGTCTGGGAGTGAACTGTCTAAAACGGTGACCTTAACAGTTTATTAGGTCATTAGGGCCGTTTATTAGGCTTCTCCTTAACATGGGTTATTGCTGATGTTCAGAGATGGCACTTGAACAAAATGATTGATCTCATCATAGCACTCTGCTTTGTGCTACGCAGGTCGCTACATTCATCCTGCAGAAGATTCTATTGGATGACACAGGATTGGCCTACATATGCCAGACCTACGAGCGCTTCTCCCATGTGGCCATGATTCTCGTAAGTATTGGGGGGGTCAGAGGTGGCTTCATATAGCAACCTAGCATGTACATTGCGTTCTGCTACTTTTAGATCAGTATTTCTCAAACTGTGGTCCTTGAGCGCCCCCTACTGGTCCCTGAGGGTATGGGAATACATCACTATCACTCACACCACTATCACTCACACCACTATCACTCACACCACTATCACTCACGCCACTATCACTCACGCCACTATCACTCACGCCACTATCACTCACGCCACTATCACTCACGCCACTATCACTCACGCCACTATCACTCACGCCACTATCACTCACGCCACTATCACTACCCTTAACTCCTCCCCCCCACATTACTATAGAGATTACAATGTCATCTGAATTTGATATGTTTTAGATCAGTTCTAGTTTGTATTGAGTCTTTTCTGTCTCTTTCAGGGGAAGATGGTGCTGCAGCTTTCCAAAGAGCCGTCTGCTCGCCTGTTGAAGCATGTTGTCCGCTGCTACCTCCGCCTCTCTGATAACCTCAGGTAGAACCTGCTTTAGTGGTTCTAGTTAGTTCTGATCACCTCAGGTAGAACCTGCTTTAGTGGTTCTAGTTAGTTCTGATCACCTCAGGTAGAACCTGCTTTAGTGGTTCTAGTTAGTTCTGAGAACCTGAGGTAGAACCTGCTTTAGTGGTTCTAGTTAGTTCTGAGAATCTGCTTTAGCTTATCCTTTTCTCAAGGAAAGGAGATGATGCCCACTCACAAAAACTAAGATCAACATGTCCGATAAAGAAGGCGTGATAACTGTCTGTTGGGACTTGGCTTGGGGAACCGGAAGGTCGCCGGTTCAAGTCCCCGAAACACCTGGGCACTGCCGAGGTGCCCTTGAACAAGGCATCAGCCTCCTCCCCTGTATATCCAATAGCTGCCCACTGCTCCTAATACTAGGATGGGTTAAATGCAGAGGAACTCATTTCACTGTGTACATGTGACCAATAAAGAGTCATGTGTCCAGTCTCTTGATGAGGACCACAAAGGGCCTGACCTGCATGTAGTGGACCACTCCATACTAACTGTGTACTGCTCTCCCCTAACACAGAGCCAGAGAGGCCCTGCGACAGTGTCTCCCCGACCAGCTGAAGGACAACACGTTCGCCCAGGTGCTCAAAGACGACGCCACCACCAAACGATGGCTGGCCCAGCTGGTCAAAAACCTGCAGGAGGGCCAGGTCACAGACGCCCGGGGCATCCCACTCTCCGCTCAGTGATGAGGACCTGAGGGCCAGGTCACAGATGCCCGGGGCATCCCACACTCCGCTCAGTGATGAGGACCTGAGGGCCAGGTCACAGACGCCCGGGGCATCCCACTCTCCGCTCAGTGATGAGGACCTGAGGGCCAGGTCACAGACGCCCGGGGCATCCCACTCTCCGCTCAGTGATGAGGACCTAAGGATGCTCTACACACACACGCACATATGAGGGATTTAGTTTGAATTCCTTTATGGCCTTGTTTCCTTGGATACACACCCTTTTCCTGCCGTTACATTCCTCTGTGTGTGTGTGTGTGTGATATCTTTGCAAAGTGGTTGTTTAAACAACAGCTTGGATTGTGCTGTTGTTTTTGAGTGTTCTATTAATATGTTAAACCACCGGTCATACTTCAATAAAACTGCGATCTTCAGACCCGTGGAGATGATTCCAGCCTCTTCAGAGAGGAAGAAGGCTGCATAACAATTGGATTTAAATGTATTCTCATTTCACAGCACATGCTCAAGTACAGTACAGAGAAAATAATTTGGCATCTAACCAGAGTGCAAATGTAAAGGTAAAGTACATGGTAATAGATCATGTACAGTGGCTAAATAAGATGAAATAACAGTTACACTAAAAAAACTGGTATAAAATAACTTAGTAGGTATGAGATATTAGAGGGATTATAGGTATCTATATATATATATATATACACAAGGTAAGTATATAAATAGGTAGTGAGCAGGGGTATGCAGTTGTATCAACAAGATAAATACATATAAATGTATATACAGCATATGTAATATACTTCTCCGTAGCATCCATCTGAAGTGTTGGATGGCCCTGGGAGGGGATTTCTTCGAGCTTACCTGGTCTCACCGACCAACAGCAGACTGTCCTGATTGCTTTCTTCTTCATTTTACCGCCGCATTAGTGGATCACTTCCTCCATGTTTTTACATTATCGATCCACCTCCCCTTTTACCTACCCCGCGCAATCAAGCTGTAGGTACGGAGGCACACACACTTAGATCCACCCCTTAACGTTCCATTAGTCCATGAAGGCCCTGCTGGGTTCCCCCGGGACGTGCTCATTTGTTTAGCTTTTAAGAGGAATTTGCCTGCTGACGTCATCCTATAGCTATAAAACACACGTCTTACAGCAGGCTTTTAGAATGAGTGCTCTTGGGCTCGAGTGATGAGTGGCTAGAAGCTCTAAACTCACACAGTGGGATTGATTTGTTGCTTACTAGGTTTTCTTTTTAAGTAAAACATTTTATACAGTTGTATACATTGCATAACAAATATAAACCTATTTAAACTATATAATGTAATCAATGAAAACATTATTATTACGTATTTGATTGGTTTAATATTGTATACAGTATGTTATTATATATTGCTTAATATTCCTTGACACCAAAGGGAATATAAATGATACAAATGTTGCCCATTCCCATGTTGTTAAATCTCCATGAGGGGACAGTGTGTGCATCTCACTTTTCATTAGCCTCATGCAGACATGTTTCTCACTTACTCACACATCACATGTTCTGTCACTGTTAGGACGATGGCTTCACACTCCAAACAGTGCTTTCTCACAGTGCTTGGGAAGAAATGGTAGATAGAAGTAGAAAGGGATTGATCTATGTCTTGATGTCATACTAATGTGTGTTTCCTGCTCATTTTTCTGAAAGGGGTTTCTTGTTAAACGCCTGACAGCTTTTCTTAGAAACGTTGCCAGCCTTCTCCAGACTGTGGGGGAGTGTTTCCCAATCAGCTGATGGATGGAAGAGAGCTCCATAGAGAGGAGGGGTGTGTGGGGAGAGAGGGGGAGAGACGGAGAGAGAGGATGACCAGGCAAAGGGAGCTGCACGTACATATCCAGTGCGTTGTCCGCAGCAGATGCATGCAGAGCGTGCAGACAGAGAAGGAGCAGGCGGAGGGCTGGGTTGGACCTGTGTACAGCCTACTGTGGGTTGAGTCAGATTTCCCTGGAACCCAGCAGGCGCAGACTGGCGAGGAGAGTCTTTCCCTGGACACTCCCAATTCTCCTCAGACTGCTGCACTCCCCTCCCCTGACCACTCCCAACACACCAGGACCAGACACACTGTTTCAGCTAGATACCTCTTGAGAAGAGGCTATTCTTCTAACCATCTCTATGTAGTGGAGATCTGCCACCGCCTGCTTTTCTCCGGGAAAGGGAACACCTAGCTTTGGTAAGTGTACATCTTTTGTTTGTTTTACTAAATACTGTCTATATGTGAGTTCATTTGACGTCATGTTTCTCCCCTCCTACCCCACCTACCCTCACTGACTTGTTGACTCTGCTGATGTGATGTGTTCTGAAGTCTCCTATTTCACGCTCTGCTTTCAATCCCCCCTCCCTTATGGCAGTGGAAAGGCCTTTTATTGGACTTGTGGTTTGTAGCATTCTCCACATAACAGTTTTTAATGGTTAAACCTGGGTGTGTGGACTAAAAGGGACTATAAGAACTATGGCACAGGGATATGGGACCTTACTGCCATGGCTCATGACTTCCTTCTACATGTGCTCTAAGTGGCTCATGTCTTCCTATGCTGTTTGTGTTTATGTCTTCTAGCTGGGATTGTCCTGTACCCTGTATGACTCATATCCACGGCCTGTCTCTCCTCCAAGTCATGTGACCATGGGCCTAAAAATAATGCAAAAGGATTGTGGCTGCTGTGTTCCAGTTGTAATTGTAATTGTAAAAAAAGTTGTAATTCAGTTGTAATTAAGTAAGTTTGATGTCATTTTGATAATTGAGTAGATATCATAATGATGTTGTTATACATTTCATGCAGAAACACTAATGCAAAACGATATGATCGATTAAGCAGTTTGAGTTTCTCTGAAGAGAATATATGCATATAGACAGATATACAGATACAGGGACAATGGCCCTCATTAAACACACCTTCCTATTCAAACACTCTGCTTTGTAGCAATATACCTCACAGTTCACTGAATGTGTTCACTGTGGTCTCAATATCTGCAATGGTGGAGTGTAAACTCGTTGCCATTGTTTCAGTAAATGGAGCTTCTTTGTGTCAGGAAGAGACTGGGCCCTCAGGAAGGGTTTGATCCGTGCTGAGACGGTGATAGCAACAGGAAGCAAGGTGCCTGCCCCCAGCCTGTTAGTGTTGCAGTGATCTGGTTCCCTCTGACTTCCTCTCTCCCTCTGATATGTTCTTTTGTAATACATGACTCAAGTCAAGTCAGTCTAATCAGTATCGCCCTTAATCACAGACACGTTATACACGTTGAGACAAAAACAACTGTAAACATGCCCTGAATTAATTCTGGAATCAATTATTTGAGGCCATCTACTGTCTCCGAACTGTAATATTCTAACACTGAGATAGATGTCTACCAGAGCCAGAGAGAGCCCACAGTCGTCGTAACCGCTAAGTACCCAAGCAGTGATGAGGCTCCTGGCTGATGGTCATATGGACGATGGTGATTTACACACTGACCGTCTGTCTGGGAACCCTGAGTGACCTCTAGGGAAACAACACGAGAAGAATCACATCAAGGATAGCCTACATGTTAGCGGTCGATAGCCTAACCCCAAAGAGATGATCCACTACTCGAAGAGAGCAGAGCAAACTCAAATGTTTTACCAGTTCATTTTACGGGTAACAAAACCAAGCCATGAAATTCAAGGTGAATCCAGTGGGCCGGCTCAAGACGCGGTCGTCATGGAAACCACCGCAGAAGGACATTGGAGATTTGGATTCAGGCGGCGCTTCCATCGTCCCGTCAGGCGTTAGCAATCATTGACATCATCACCGACACAGATTTGGTTACCTGTTTGAATCGGCGGTGATCTTCCTGATCTTACGAGTGAGGTTAGGATTCGATTCTACTCGTGAACGCCTGTTCCATCTGTTCATTACAGATGGCCACACGCCTACCGTCAATTCATAGGTTTTTAGACCTAGGTTTTTATTTTATTTCTAGTCTTTAGCTGGACATCGGAACACTTCAGGACCTGAAGGTCCATCTGTTCTCACTGTAGTTTATTCTCGTTCGTAGACTACGTTTCACCGCATACATCGAGGAAAACCATGGATTCTCCTCAGACCTCACGTGAGTAACTGGAATCAGATCGCGTTTCATTAGAACCAATAGCCTGATGTGTTAATCAATTAATACGATTAGGTGCTACTGCTGTGACGTCTACACCTGGGAATATCTTACATGATTTAGATACATCTGCATGTGTTGTGCAACTATCAAAAGAGTATAAAATCTGAATAATTAGACATCAACAAGAGAATTCCTATACAGTGGCGGCTGGTGCATTTTTCACCAGGGGGGGCTATACCATTTTTTTTATTTACAATTACATATTGTTTATTACATTATATACAATTACTTTTTGTATTGAAATGTCGCCCTTCTGTCCATCACTTTCATCATGGCCACGCAAGGCCAGCTCAAAGGCACCACAGAACTTCACACAGTCTATTATTTTAGACAGGATGTGTTTTTGTCCACCTCCTCATTGTGTTGACAGATCCCTATCCTGTAGCCTTCATCAAGTTGAACAGCTACACTGTTAAAAATGATTTGTTGACTCAACTTGACTAAGTCAAGTCATCTTGTTGCTTTGACTGAGTTAAGTTTAGTCAAGTTGATTCAACATTTAGTGTCAAGTTGATTACACTTCAATAAATTAGTTGATACAACTTGTAGTCTGTTGACACAACTTCATGTGTCAAGTTATTTGGACTAGAAAATATTAGTTAAGATAACTTAAAAAGATGTTGGTTAAACTTATTTTATCAAGTTTTTACAAATGTCTATCAAGTTGGCTCAACATGTAAAACTTTGTTTGTTCAACTTCTATTACCAAGTTAGCTTACCAGGACAAGCAAACCAATACCAAGCAAACCAAAGCTATACTATACATCTAAATGAGAATTAGCTTAATCTAAATATTAACACATGTAAAAAATTGCTGAAAAGACATTTCAATCAGGACTTTTATTACAATATCAAGAACTGTATTCCAACTCCAACCCACAAACTCATTAACTGTTCAGTGTTGGTTTTTAAATTCAAATAAGGATGGATGTCAACATATAAAGACCTTCCTTGGGACATGTAAAAACAACACCCTCCAACACACCATTGCTTTTGCTCGGGGCTGCTCAAAAACTGAAATGACACGGTCCCATAGATAAAACTGTAATTGAGTGACTTGTTAAACAGTCCATTCTGAGGAGTAAGTGTGCAGGGTTGCTGCAGTAAAATGCAGTAAAACATAGAACATTGTATCTCTCTAACTGAGAAACTTAACTAAAATGTCAGTCAGAAAATGAAAACATGAAAACACAATATCAGGTTGATCTGGGCCCAGATCTTTCACCTTAAGTTTGTCCGCCAAACTTCTTCTCTCAAACGGCTCTTGAATGAGAGTTAGGGACCGGGTTGAGTCTTGGGGTAGTGCTCACGCTCGCCATTGTTGAACTTGTTGTAGTTAAAATGGCGCCCGCAGAGACAGAGCATAATATACTTTTCCTAGTAGTACACTGTGACGCACACAAATGACGATGCTCGATGCTCCAAAGTCTTCCGGGAGGGCTGTTTGAAAAGCGCCCCTCCGGAAGACGTTTTGAGGACGCTGATTGGCTACATTTTATGTCACTCGTTTATATCTTGAATCAGCAATTGGCTAAACTGCTACAGAGACCCGCCTCCGTGGGGCTATTTCTCTACAGCCCCCCCAGCATCGTCATTCAAATGCTCCCTTAAGGCTGCAGACCCTGAAATGGAACACGGCCACAGTGTACTAGGCTTATGTGGACTAGGAAAAGCATATTATGTTGCGCAAATTATTTTAAAATCATATTTTACACATATTTCTGGGTGCATTCCATATTTTAAACACACACATATTGACAATTTATTTATATATATATATATTTTATTTTTTTGGCGCCACCCCCCCTAAACCACACGCACAAACCAGCCGCCACTGTTCCTATATGTGGTACTAGCCTGTGATGTCAGCAGGTTATCAATAAGCCACTCCCTCTGTACCTCAGGACACAAAGAGGATGCTGACCTCAAGGTGATGATGGGGGGGTCCACCTTCAGGAAGGTCAAGTCCCGCTCCTGGAAGAAACACAGACACTTCCGCCTCCTGGAGGACGGACTGAACATCTGGTACAAGTCCAGATGGGCAGGCAGGGGCCATTCCACCTGTGAGTACACCTTGGTGTGTGTGTGTGTGTTCGGTGTGTGTTCGGTGTGTGTGTGTGTTCGGTGTGTGTGTGTGTGTGTGTTCGGTGTGTGTGTGTTTGGTGTGTGTTTGTATGTGTGTTCAGTGTGTGTGTGTTCGGTGTGTGTGTGTGTGTGTGTGAGTGTGTGTGAGTGTGTGTGTTCGGTGTGTGTTCGGTGTGTGTGTGTTTGTGTGTGTGTGTGTGTGTTTGTGTGTGTGTGTTTGGTGTGTGTGTGTGTGTGTTCGGTGTGTATGTGTGTGTGTGTTCTGTGTGTGTGTATGTGTGTGTTCGGTGTGTGTATGTGTTCGGTGTGTGAGTGTGTGTGTGTGTTCGGTTTGTGAGTGTGTGTGTGTGTTCTGTGTGTGTGTGTGTGTGTGTGTACGTGAAATTTGGCTTTTGTTTATTGTACTATGTTATTATTATTTCTATGTACTTGTTTTCACTGTGCATACTGTGCACGGAGCATATGTCCAAACCCTTAGTGATGCTCTCATAAAGCACTCTCTCTCTCCCCCCTTCGTACACCCTCACACTCTCTCTCTCCCCCCTTCGTACACCCTCACACTCTCTCTCTCCCCATTCGTACACCCCTCACACTCTCTCTCTCCCCCCTTCGTACACCCTCACACTCTCTCTCTCTCCCCCCTTCGTACACCCTTCACACTCTCTCTCTCCCCCCTTCGTACACCCTTCTCCCCCCTTCGTACACCCTTCACACTCTCTCTCTCCCCCCTTCGTACACCCTTCACACTCTCTCTCCCCCCTTCGTACACCCTTCACACTCTCTCTCCCCCCTTCGTACACCCTTCACACTCTCTCTCTCCCCCCTTCGTACACCCTCACACTCTCTCTCCCCCCTTCGTACACCCTCACACTCTCTCTCTCCCCCCTTCGTACACCCTCACACTCTCTCTCCCCCCTTCGTACACCCTTCACACGCTCTCTCCCCCCTTCGTACACCCTTCACACTCTCTCTCTCCCCCCTTCGTACACCCTCACACTCTCTCTCTCCCCCCTTCGTACACCCTCACACTCTCTCTCTCCCCCCTTCGTACACCCTTCACACGCTCTCTCCCCCCTTCGTACACCCCTCACACTCTCTCTCTCCCCCCTTCGTACACCCTCACACTCTCTCTCTCCCCCCTTCGTACACCCTCACACTCTCTCTCTCCCCCCTTCGTACACCCCTCACACTCTCTCTCTCCCCCCTTCGTACACCCTTCACACTCTCTCTCCCCCCTTCGTACACCCTTCACACTCTCTCTCCCCCCTTCGTACACCCTCACACTCTCTCTCTCCCCCCTTCGTACACCCTCACACTCTCTCTCTCCCCCCTTCGTACACCCCTCACACTCTCTCTCTCCCCCCTTCGTACACCCCTCACACTCTCTCTCACCCCTTCGTACACCCTCACACACTCTCTCTCCCCCCTTCGTACACCCTCACACTCTCTCCCCCCTTCGTACACCCCTCACACTCTCTCTCTCCCCCCTTCGTACACCCCTCACACTCTCTCTCTCCCCCCTTCGTACACCCTCACACACTCTCTCTCCCCCCTTCGTACACCCCTCACACTCTCTCTCTCCCCCCTTGGCACCGCCCTGTTCAGTCCTGGTGAGCGACGTGGAGGCGGTGAGGGAGGGCCACCAGTCAGAGGTTCTGCAAAGCATCGCTGACGAGTTCTCCCCCGACCTCTGCTTCACGCTGGTGTTCCGCGGTCGCCAGGGCAACCTGGACCTGGTGGCTGAGACCCCCCAGGAGGCGGGGGCCTGGGTCCAGGGCATGCGCAAGATGATCCACAAGGCGGAGAACATGGACGACAAGGACCGCCTTCACCAGTATCCTTCTCAGCTCCTTGGAGCCAGCAGGTCACCAATGACCTGCTGTCTTCACCCCTCTCTCCTCTGCCCCTCTGCTCCTCCTGCCCTCCCCCTCTTCCCCCTCCTCCCCTCGTTTCTCCTCCTCCTCTCCTCCCCTTGTTTCTCCTCCTCCTCCTCCTCCCCTTGTTTCTCCTCCTCCTCCTCCCCTCATTTCTCCTCCTTCTCCTCCTCCTCCCCCCCTCGTTTCTCCTCCTTCTCCTCCTCTCCTCGTTTCTCCTCCTACTCTCCTCCCCTCGTTTCTCCTCCTCCTCCTCCTCTCCTCGTTTCTCCTTCTCCTCCTCCTCCTCCCCTCGTTTCTCCTCCTCCTCCCCTCGTTTCTCCTCCTCCTCTCCTCCCCTCGTTTCTCCTCCTCCTTATCTCCTCCCCTTGTTTCTCCTTCTCCTCCTCTCCTCCCCTTGTTTCTCCTTCTCCTCCTCCTCTCCTCCCCTTGTTTCTCCTTCTCCTCCTCCTCCCCTCATTTCTCCTCCTCCTCCTCCTCCCCTCGTTTCTCCTCCTCCTCTCCTCCCCTCGTTTCTCCTCCTCCGACTTATCTCCTCCCCTTGTTTCTCCTTCTCCTCCTCCTCCTCTCCTCCCTCATTTCTCCTTCTCCTCCTCCTCCTCCTCCTCCTCCTCCTCCTCCTCCTCCTCCTCCCTCGTTTCTCCTCCTCCTCCTCCTCATCTCCTCCCACCGTTTCTCCTTCTCCTCCTCCTCCTCCCCGTTCTCCTCTCCTCCTCTCTCCCCCGTTTCTCCTTCTCCTCCTCATCTCCTCCCCTCGTTTCTCCTTCTCCTCCTTCTCTCCTCCCCTCGTTTCTCCTTCTCCTCCTCCGCCTCCCCTCGTTTCTCCTTCTCCTCTTCTCATCTTTCCCCCTCCTTCTCATATCCTCCCCTCCTCCCAGTCTCTCTCCTCTTCCTCTTCTCTCTCCATCAAATTAACCCTTGCACACCCACCCCCCCCCTACAATATGACTACAGGGCAATCCGTCCATTATGACATAATAGGAGACTAGCCCGATAACTAATTTAACTGACAGACCTGTTAATCCAACAGACCTGTTAATCCAACAGACCTGTTAATCCAACAGACCTGTTAATCCAACAAACGTGTTAATCCAACAGATTTGTTAATCTAACAGACCTATTAATCCAACAGACCTGTTAATCAAACAGACCTGTTAATCCAACAAACCTGTTAATCCATCAGACCTGTTAATCCAACAGACCTGTTAATCCACGTGTTTCCCTAACCAGGCCTCAGGTGGGTGTGGGATTGGTTCCTGAAGGCGGATAAAAACAAAGATGGCCAGATGAACTTCAAGGAAGTGAGGAAACTGCTGAAGATGATGAACGTTGACATGGACGAAGATCACGCCTTCTACCTGTTCACCGTAAGACCTCCTTCTGTTCCTCACCTGTACTTATCGTTAACCATTGGCCCACATTGACTCACTGTGGACTGACTCCCTGGTCCTTTAATAATAGCATGATGATACAATATGGAGCCACTCACAGCAGGGTGCCAATGTGAGGCTTACTAATTAACCAAAGCTAATAATAATAATAATAATACATCATTATTATGTGTTTATTAACAGTTTAGGGTCTGCAAATGGCCTAGGCATCCAGTCTGTTTTATTCCATTCTACCAAAGTCCACATAATCTATACTGATGATGAGATTATACCAAATCCACATCATCTATAATTTACATTTAGGGCATTTGGCAGACGCTTTTATCCAAAGCGACTTACAAGGAGTACATTAGCTATTAGACAATACATTAGCTATTAGACAATAGCATAACACTGAGGTACGCAAACATAAAAATAGAGCACTTCACAAGCATTCATATTAACAAGATGAATAACACTATTTGGTACTGCCAGGTCACCTGCTTAAGTAGCTGTGATAAGAGCGTGTTATCAACATTAAGGATATACACTTGCTAGACTATACAACATGCTAAGAGCTATTAATGTCAGGACTTAAGCAAGTTAGGGGTTCACAAAGGAGAAGGAGGGTTCAAGGAGAGTCCAGGTGGACTCTGAACAGGTGGGACTTGAGTCTCTTGCGGAAGCTGGCGAGGGACTCTGCTGTCCTGACATAATGATGAGATTATACCAAATCCACATAATCTATACTGATGATGAGATTATACCAAATCCACATAATCTATACTGATGATGAGATTATACCAAATCCACATAATCTATACTGATGATGAGATTATACCAAATCCACATAATCTATAATAATGAAATTATACCAAATCCACATAATCTATAATAATGAGATTATACCAAATCCACATAATCTATACTGATGAGATTATACCAAATCCACATAATCTATACTGACGATGAGATTATACCAAATCCACATAATCTATAATAATGAGATTATACCAAATCCACATAATCTATAATAATGAGATTATACCAAATCCACATAATCTATACTGATGATGAGATTATACCAAATCCACATAATCTATACTGATGATGAGATGACATAGGGAAGTGTATGGCACACAGGTGGACTTGAACGAAGATGTGTGACAAGTGTGTCAATACATATTCCAAACATTATTATTATATTCCAACATATTTCCCACCCATCCCCAGTAAATGGGACTACTAAATCCTGTGGTGTGTACCCAGCATCAGCCCATCAAATTAAACCTCATTAAACTCATTAAATTCAAACCCAGATGGCCGACAAGTCCCAGAGCTCGGCACTGGAGATCCAGGAGTTTGTCCTGTTCTACAAGATGCTGACCCAGCGGGACGAGGTGTGGAAGCTGTTCCAGGACTACTCCGGGGACGGGGAGATGCTGAGCGGCAGGGAGCTGGAGAGCATCCTGCAGCAGGAGCAGCAGGAAGGGGACGGAAGTAGCCAGCTGGCCCAGGAGCTCATAGCCTCGTACGAGCCCTCTGAAATGGGTGAGTCGTCCTGTGATCACCCCCCGGGGTTCCTGTTGGATGAGTCTGTGACTCATCAGAGGTGTTAACATATGGGATAGTCTAAGTGCACATTAGGGTGTGACTTGATAAAAGCTGCTCTGGATTAAAGCATCTACTAAATAGTGAATCTGCTCAATTCAACCAAATTAATTGAGCATTTATAGCCATATATATCCATAACATTTTACACTGCATATAAATGCGAAAATTGTTTATTTTGTTTCTTATGTGGGTCAAGCTCTTCTGGATGTACACATAAAAGGTTGCTGTAGGATCCATGTTGTTGTTGGCTCAGGATGAAGCTATGTCCTCTGTGTAGCCAGGAGCCAGGGCTCCATGTCTCTGGACGGCTTCCAGCTGTACCTGTGTTCCCCCGAGGGCTCCATCTTCAAGGCAGAGCACCGGGACCTCTACCAGGACATGAGCCAGCCGCTCAACCACTACTTCCTCTCCTCCTCCCACAACACCTACCTGCTGGAGGACCAGCTCATGGGCCACAGCAGCCTGGAGGCTTACATACAGTAAGCACTATTAGAGCAGCCTGGAGGCTTACATACAGTCAGCACTAATAGAGCAGCCTGGAGGCTTACATACAGTCAGCACTAGAGGAGCAGCCTGGAGGCTTACATACAGTAAGCACTAATAGAGCAGCCTGGAGGCCTACATACAGTCAGCACTAGAGGAGCAGCCTGGAGGCTCACATACAGTCAGCACTAGTCAAGTCAAGTCAAGTCAAGTTTATTGTCACTTCACAGTTTACAGTTTAGTATAAAGCAGTGATGTGAAAATCTTGTGTGCAATACCCGACGACAGACAGCAGTTATAAAATAAGATAAAAATAGAATAAAAATAGAATAAAGAATATAAAATAAAAATAAAAAATGCAATTTATAAAATGCAAAAATCAGCACAGAAAAGAGCAATATGTATATATAAATCAATGTAATAAAATATACATTGTTATATGTTATACGCCCTTGTTCAGCAGCCTGATGGCCTGACTGTGGAAGCTATCTCTAAGCCTATTTGTACGACACTTGATACTGCGGTATCGCCTGCCTGACGGTAATAGTGAGTACAGTTCGTGGCTGGGGTGGGCAATGTCTTTTATAATTCGTTTGGCCTTGGCCACGCACCGCTGGTTGTAAATGTCCAGGAGGGAGGGGAGCTCACCTCCAACGATATACTGGGCCGTCCGCACCACCCTTTGAAGCGCTCTGCGCTCGAGTGCAGTGCAGTTCCCGTACCAGGCGGTGATACACCCTGTAAGAACACTCTCGATGGTGCCGTTGTAGAATGTTCTCAGGATGCGGGGGCCCATGCTGAATTTCTTCAGACGCCTGAGAAAATACAGGCGTTGTTGGGCCCTTTTCACCACGTGTGTGGTGTGCGTGGACCATGTGAGGTCCTCGGAGATGTGCACGCCGAGGAACTTGAAGCTGCTGACCCTCTCTACTGCAACGCCGTCGATGGAGATAGGGCTGTGCTCTCCCCTCTGCCTCCTGAAGTCCACGATCAGCTCCTTGGTCTTCTTGACGTTGAGGGCGAGGCTGTTCTCCTGGCACCACTGCTCCAGCGATCCGACCTCCTCCCTGTAGGCTGTTTCGTCGTCGCCGGCGATCAGGCCCATCACTGTCGTGTCGTCAGCAAACTTGACGATGACGTTGGAGCTGTGCATAGCCATGCAGTCGTGGGTGTAGAGGGAGTAGAGGAGAGGGCTCAGCACGCATCCCTGGGGGGCTCCCGTGTTGAGGGTCAGTGGCGCTGATGTGGTGCTGCCCATCCTCACCACCTGGCGGCGGTCCAGTATCCAGCTGCACATGGATGGGGGTACGCCTAGACCTCTCAGCTTGGTGTCGAGCTTGGCAGGAACTATTGTGTTGAATGCTGAGCTGTAGTCCACAAACAGCATTCGCACATAACAGTTCTTTCCCTCCAGGTGGGAAAGGGCAGTGTGGAGGGCCATGGCAATTGCGTCGTCCGTGGATCTATTTTGACGATATGCAAATTGCCATGGGTCCAGCGTGGTAGGTAACACGGAGCCAATAAAGTCCTTGACCAACCTCTCGAAGCATTTGCTAACGATCGAGGTGAGGGCCACAGGTCTGTAGTCATTCAGGCATGTTACCTTGGTTTGTTTAGGGACAGGCACGATGGTGGATATCTTGAAGACCGCGGGGACAACAGCCTGGGACAGGGAGAGGTTGAAGATGTCTGCAAAGACTCCTGCCAACTGGTCTGCGCATGCTCTGAGGACGCGGCCCGGGATGTCGTCGGGGCCTGCCGCCTTACGGATGTTCAGCCGCTTAAAGGTGCGGCGCACATCCGCCTCCGAGATGCGCAGCTGGCTGGTCTCCTCAGTCGGTGCTGGCTTCGGCGGGCTGCCGTTTACGTCGAACCGAGCAAAAAATGTATTTAGCTCTCCTGGGAGGGAGGTAGAGGAGTTCTCTACACAACTGGTTCTCCCTCTGAAGTTCGTTATCGTCTGCAGCCCCTGCCACATACTCCTCGCATCGTGGTTCTTGAATTTATCTTCCACTCTGTCCTTATACTCCCGCTTGGCAGTGACGATGGTCTTACGGAGGTCGTAACGGGCTCTCGTATATTCCTCCGTATTCCCGGAACCAAAGGCGGCGTTACGCGCATGTAGGGCAGCGCGAACATCGCCGTTAATCCACGGTTTCTGGTTGGGATATATCCGAACCGACTTGGTCGGAACAACGTCATCTATGCACTTCTTGATGAACCCGGTGACCGACGACGCGTACTCGTTGATGTTATTGTCCGAGGCAACGCGGAACATGTGCCAGTCAGTGTGATCAAAACAATCCTGCAGCGTAGAGTCTGATTGGTCCGACCAGCATTGGACCTCCCTCACAGCGACCGGTTGCTGCTTCA
The DNA here is from genome assembly GCA_027704905.1 of Muraenolepis orangiensis. NCBI lineage: Eukaryota > Metazoa > Chordata > Actinopteri > Gadiformes > Muraenolepididae > Muraenolepis > Muraenolepis orangiensis. The sequence continues at coordinate 23,620,618 of CM051015.1, forward strand.
GTCTCTGCCTATAGGCGGGGAGTAGCTGGATAGAGCGGTGATCTGATTTGCCGAACGGTGGGCGGAGGAGGGCCTTGTAGCCATCACGGAAGGGAGTGTAGCAGTGGTCGAGGATCCGCTCGCCCCGTGTGTTGCTCTTTATGTGTTGGTAGAACTTCGGGAGAACCTTCTTCAGGTTCGCCTTGTTGAAGTCCCCCGCCACGATGAGAGCAGCCTCGGGGTGTGCCGACTCCTGTTCGCTGATAGCCCCATACAGTTCCTTCAGCGCTGTGTCCGTGTTGGCTTGTGGGGGAATGTAAACAGCGGTCACGGTTACCGCTGTAAACTCCCGAGGTAGCCAGTGTGGACGGCACATAAGCATCAGGTACTCCAGGTCCGGGGAACAGAAAGACTTGAGGGGATGTACATGACTTTGGTTGCACCAAGATCTGTTTATCATGAGACATACCCCCCCTCCGCGATCTTTACCGGAGAGAGCCTTTGTTCTGTCCGCCCGGTGTACGGAAAATCCCGTCGGCTCGATAGCTGCGTCGGTTACCCCCTCCGACATCCATGTCTCCGTAAGGCAGATGATACAGTTGTCCTTAGTTTCCCGGTGGAATTGAATACGAGCCTGTAGTTCGCTTAACTTATTGTCCAGAGACTGTACATTAGCCAGTAGAATGGTGGGTAGTGGGGGGCGATCGGATCGACGTCTCAGCCTGACTAGCACGCCGGCTCGCTTCCCTCGCTTCCTCCGGCGACGCTTGCGTGTAATCGTGCCCAAGATGGTCGGAGATAATCCAGCTGTGACTTCGGGCGGGACGTCCGAGTCGAAAGAATGAAAAAACTCCGGTAGGCGGCGAAGTGGAGCAGCCTGGAGGCTTACATACAGTCAGCACTAGTGGAGCAGCCTGGAGGCTTACATACAGTCAGCACTAGAGGAGCAGCCTGGAGGCTCACATACAGTCAGCACTAGAGGAGCAGCCTGGAGGCTTACATACAGTCAGCACTAGAGGAGCAGCCTGGAGGCTCACATACAGTCAGCACTAGAGGAGCAGCCTGGAGGCTTACATACAGTCAGCACTAGAGGTTAAGGGATAGTTGCTCATTAATGTATTGAAACATTCATTGCCAAGTTGCTTTGGATAAAAGTGACTGCAATATCACTAAATAGTGAATTCTATGTTAGAAATACTGTTGGACTGGGTGGCTTCAAGGAATAGTGCCTACATTGTTAGCCCACTAGCGGGTTTAGCTACCGAACCATACACCGTTTTTTGAAGTGGAATAGTGATTGAATATTGATTGAATAGTGAGAACTGTGTTGTAACATATACCTCAGACTAATCCTAAAACACAGGCCCTCTTTGAACCTGGGTCTGCTCTGAGCTCCACCTCTAGATCAACCACAAGTCTTCCTCATTTCCTGTGTTATGGGAGAATTCCTACAAGACCGTCAAACTATCCCACAAGTGGGATGAAAGTAACAGTTCTAGACTGAGTGTGTGTGTGTGTGTGTGAGAGTGTGTGTGAGTGTGTGTGTGTGTGTCAACTCAAGTCAAGTCAAGTCAAGTTTATTGTCACATCAACGTTATACAAGTATAAGCAATGGGTGAAAATCTTATGTGCAATACCCGACGACAGACAGCAGTTATACAAATAAAAATAATAGAATAAAAAAATAAGTAAAAAGTTCAAACTGTATAAAGTTAAAAATACAAAAGTGCATATATAAAATGTAATATATTAGCACAGAAAAAGAGCAATATATATATATATATAAATCAATGTAATAAAATCTACATTGTTATATGCTATACGCCCTTGTTCAGCAGCCTGATGGCCTGACTGTGGAAGCTGTCTCTGAGTCTATTTGTGCGGCACTTGATACTGAGGTATCGCCTGCCTGACGGTAAAAGTGAGTACAGTTCGTGGCTGGGGTGGGCAATGTCTTTTATGATGCGTTTGGCCTTGGCCACGCACCGCTGGTTGTATATATCCAGGAGGGAGGGGAGCTCACCTCCAACGATATACTGGGCCGACCGCACCACCCTTTGAAGGGCTCTGCTCTCGAGGGCGGTGCAGTTCCCGTACCAGGCGGTGATACACCCTGTAAGAACACTCTCGTTGGTGCCGTTATAGAATGTTCTCAGGATGCGGGGGCCCATGCTGAATTTCCTCAGACTTATGGAAATACAGGCGTTGTTGGGCCCTTTTCACCACGTGTGTGGTGTGCGTGGACCATGTGAGGTCCTCGGAGATGTGCACGCCGAGGAACTTGAAGCTGCTGACCCTCTCTACTGCAACACCGTCGATGGAGATAGGGCTGTGCTCTCCTCTCTGCTTCCTGTAGCCCACGATTAGCTCCTTGGTCTTCTTGACGTTGAGGGCGAGGCTGTTCTCCTGGCACCACTGCTCCAGCGATCCAACCTCCTCCCTGTAGGCTGTCTCGTCGTCGCCGGCGATCTGGCCCATCACTGTCATGTCGTCAGCAAACTTGATGATGACGTTGGAGCTGTGCATAGCCATGCAGTCGTGGGTGTAGAGGGAGTAGAGTAGAGGGCTCAGCACGCATCCCTGGGGGGCTCCCGTGCTGAGGTGGTGCTGCCCATCCTCACCACCTGATGGCGGTCCGACAGGAGGTCCAGTATCCAGCTGCATGTGGATGGGGGCACGCATAGACCTCTCAGCTTGGTGTCGAACTATCGTGTTGAACACTGAGCTGTAGTCCATAAACAGCATTCACACATAACAGTTCTTTCCCTCTCCTACTCCCCATTCCCTCCCGCAGTATGAATTCCAACAACAATACTATGCTGTTCTAAACTATGCTGTACTCACTTTTACCGCCAGGCAGGCGATACCGCAGTATCAAGTGCCGTAAAAATAGACTTAGCTTCCACAGTCAGGCCATCAGGCTGCTGAACAAGGGTGTATAGCATATAACAATGTATATTTTATTGCATTGATTTATATATATATATATATATATATATATATATTGCTCTTTTTTTGTACTAATATATTGCATTTCATATATGCATATTTTATATTTTTATATATTTAACTTTATACAGTTTGTGACAATAAACTTGACTTGACTTGACTTGACTTGGAGTAAGCATTCCATTGTTGCTCATTTTGTATCTTGAATGTTGCTCCAGGGCCCTGAGGCGAGGTTGCCGCTGTGTGGAGATTGACTGTTGGGACGGAGGCGATGGGGAGCCCACCGTCTACCACGGCCACACCCTGACCTCCAAGATCCTCTTCAGGGACGTCATCGCCACCATCGGCGAATATGCCTTCAAGGTGGCTACCATCACCACGGCCTATCTCAGAGCATGTAGTGTGTTTTTATACACTAAGTATAAAACTAAAACACTGTCTTTGTTACTCAGCATTGTAAGAGCCATGTGTATTAGATTAACATACAAGCGGCCAACAGGCGACACTAGGACGACGGAACGCGACCACCTGGAGTTTCTGTCTACAAACTTGTGACGTAACAAAGGAACCGTGTCCAATAGGAGTAGTAGATGTTTGTTTACCTTGACCAATAGGAGTAGTAGATGTGTGTTGTACCCTGACCAATAGGAGTAGTAGATGTTTGTTTACCGTGACCAATAGGAGTAGTAGATGTTTGTTCACCGTGACCAATAGGAGTAGTAGATGTTTGTTGTACTACAAATCAAATAATATGTTTTGATTTGAAAGGACTCTCTCCTGTCTATGTTTGCAGGCGTCAGACTACCCTCTGATACTGTCTCTGGAGAACCACTGTGGGCCAGAACAACAGAGCCTCATGGCCCAGCACCTGGAGCTCATCCTGGGGAACATGCTGCTCAGAGCCCCCCTGGGCGGACAGCTTCCCCATCAGCTGCCTTCTCCCCAGGCAGGTGGTCCAGTCTTATCGGAGGCTTTCAATCATGGGACCTGAAGTTCCATCATAGAAGTTCAAGGCCGCCATTTTGGTATTTCTTGACCAAAAATTATATCAAATCAACCAGTTTGTTATTATGTAAAATCCTCCCAGAGATTAGATTAGATTAGATTCGATTCGATTTGAGATGATAGGCTCTTACAATACCTTACAGCTGCTTGAGCCCTATTTCTGTTTGGGTAAAACCAGAAAACATTTGATGGTTGTGGTTTGTAATAAACAATGGGATAATAGTTAGTGGGGCAGGATAGTGTAGTTGCTACAGTGTTTGAGTCCCAGAAGAAAGCTACTGGGTTCAATCCCCCAATGTGTACAGTCTACCTGTGGGTATCCATGAGGGAAAGGCCTCCCCCTACCTACCCTACCATTAAGGACACCTCTTCATTTACTTCATTCATTCAAGTTGCTTTGAATATCGCATCTGATAAATCCCTGAACACAATATTAGCTTGAGGGTGGTTGAGTTCAGGTAGAAGTTGTGTTGTGGTTGACTGTTCGTGTGTTCACCAAAACTGATTCATGAATTAATTACACAAATCTATCATCATCATCATTATGGTTCTGGTCAGAGCACTTTACAGGCTCAATGCTTCCAGGGATAATTGGCAGAATGAATCCCACTGAAAAATCAATGACAATTTAGCATTAAACAATGTTTATTGCTTATTTCAGGAGCTGAAGGGTAAAATCCTGCTGAAAGCCAAGAAGATCTGCAGTGAAACTCTGACTGATGAAGTGAGTGACGAGGACGAGGCAGTGACCCTTGACCCCAGCAGCTCCTGTACGGATCAGTGGTCCACAGAAGGCCCCTCTGACCCCAGCAAGAAGGTAGAAAGCACTTTAAGTGTCAAGATACAAGATATTCTATTGGCCAATTGCAACAGGTACATTGGAATGCTTACTCCCCATTCCCTCCCGCAGTATACATCTCAAAAACAATACCATAAAAATAATATATACAATAAAATAAACAAAATAAGAGCAGCAACACATGTACATATCATTTAACAGTCACTGTTTGTTAAATGATATATACATGTGTTGAATATACATATTTTTAAAGCGCCAGTAATGCAGCAGCATCATGAATACAGAAAGTCCAGAAAGTCCAGCAAAGTATGACAGTGTAATGTTAATGACATGTTATGATAGTGTAATGTTAATGACATGTTATGATAGTGTAATGTTAATGACATGTTATGATAGTGTAATGTTAATGACATGTTATGATAGTGTAATATTAATGACATGTTATGATAGTGTAATGTTAATGACATGTTATGATAGTGTAATGTTAATGACATGTTATGATAGTGTAATGTTAATGCACTTGTAGTGGCAAAACGCATTGTTTTGTT
>CM051015.1:23632065-23744327 GCA_027704905.1 Muraenolepis orangiensis
CGACCGAACTGACTGACTGTGACGGAACTTTCTCTTATATACAGATTTCTACACGCGTGTGCGTCGGCATAAAACGTCCCCGGAACACTGTGCGCTTCAACCATTAGTTCCGCTCTTACTCTACAGCATTTAGGTAGGAACCAAAAACTGGTAGGAACCAAAACTCAAACTGAACACAGAGGCAGTTACACTCCCACCAAACATATCAATTGTATATGATTTTACAATGACTTAGAACCAACATACTACATAGAAAGTAAACAAAACTAAATACAATAACTTCGGTCCTTGGCCTCCACAGGAAAGGTCACTTCCGACTGCGCCTGGGTGTTGAGAACCTGGGCCTTCTTAAGTTCAGGGTCGTCACTTGCGATCTCTCCCACCTTGACTTCTCCACTTGGTAACTCTTTCTGCCAAAGAAAGTCTGGGCTTCCATTGTGTAGACTCTGTGCTTTGCTTGATGCGTTGTACACGATTTGCCACAGGACCTCTTCGGAAGCGATACAGAACTCCCACTAAGGTGTTTGTCAACTCTGGACCCGTCAGGAGATAGTCGTTCAAGGATGTCCCTTGGTACTTGGCGGAGCAATCGAAGACAACACGTATCTCCCCAGGCTTTTGTGGATGATACACCCCATGATGTGGGATATACCACGCTGGAGCTTTGTAGATGTCTTTCTTTGGGACCCTTTCTGCATCTCCGCGGGTTATGGTCCCATCCATGAAGGTCTTGTAGTCTTTGTGGTACTGATCGTTTCTTCTCAACTTTCTTTCTAAGCAATTGAGACGATGGATAGCACAGATCTTGTTATCAGGTAAGTTAGGCCTTTCCTTCTTGAATGGCAGCGGCATTTCATAATGACCGTCGCTCTTTAACTTGATGCCCTTCTCCATTTTCGACAGGAACCTTAGATCCTCTTGAGAGATGGGGCTGGCTTCTGACACTCTTTCAGCGAAGTCAGACTCCAGCATCTTCATGACATCTGCAGGTAACACAACTTCTTTGATCTGTGTTCTACAGACATAGTGCACTTCACTTGTGAGGTCTGAAGAGGACGGTAGACCTGGCGTCACTTGCTTCACAATGACTTGGTGACTGATTCCGATTGTATCTCCATAGTTGAGACACGGGTTACCATATCCCACCACACTCCAACCCAAGTCTGTTCTCTGAGCAAACGGCTGATGTTCCTCACCAGTCACCACTTGTCTTGGAACGAGGGCTTGAGCACAGTTGTAGCCAATTAACAGGCCGACATCACAGCTTTGCTGAGAAGCGATCTCATCTGCAATGTGTTCAAGATGAGGCCATGCCTTCGCTGTCTCTGGTGTGGGAATATGGTCTCTGTTTGCAGGGATAAACTCTCTTGAGTAAGTCACTGGCAGAGTGATTATCTTGTCTGAATTGAATCCTCTTACTTGTAGACCTGTCAGCTTCCAACAGGACACGACTGTGTTTCTTGAAGCTAGCGTGGAGAGCTTTAGCTGAACTGGTTCACCTTTTGTGTTGAGAGCCTTTGCTGTCTCTTCGAGGATAAAAGTTGTGTCACTTTGTGTATCGAGGAGTGCGTACACCAGAACCTCACGACTTGGCTCACTTGTAGATGACACCCACACTGGAACTATTGTGGATGTATGAGTGTTCCCATCATTCTGGATGACTCTAAACGATGTCGCCTCACGTGATGGTCTCTCTGCCTGGTTTTGTGGCTGATTATTCTCTCTTTCTTTGTACTTATCACTGTTCCTTGCTCCATCAGGCCTTGTTGACATCCTTTCTTCCTTGGTGCGATCATCATGGAGGCAAGTTGGATGTCTTCTCTCACAGGTGTCGCAGGTGTTTCTATCTCTACAGTCCTTGGAGCGATGGCCAGACTTCAGACAGCCGAAACACAAGTTCTTCTCTTGGACAAACTTAATTCGTTCACTGATTGTCATCTGCATTATCTTGCGACACCTCTGTAGACTGTGTCCTGCCCTCTCACAGAAGACACAGCCTGTGGCGACGGCTTTCTCATCTGAGCTGGTTGCTAAAACCCTTGCTCCAGGATCTCTGCTCCTGGAACCCTTGTCCAGAATACTTTCCCCTGGCTTCAGAGCATGAAGAGCGATTATTGGGTGGCAAGCGATTCTGGCTTCACGTGTGAGGAACTTGACAAACTGGCTGAAGCTCGGGAACATGCGAGTTTCTTCTTCTGTGGCCATGACCTTCCTACGCCATCTTGAAGTCAGCCAGTCTGGAAGTTTGGAGAGTCCACACTGCATTTGGAGCTTATCTTGGGCCATGACTCAATCTTATCTCTGAAGGCCTTGGCAATGAGGAATGGATTGCCATATCGCTCCTCTAGGATGTGCCATGCTGCATAATAGGCTGACTCTGTGCCTAGTAAGAAGTAGCCCTCTATGGCCTTCTTGGCAGATCCACCCACGTACTTGCGTAGATAATATATCTTCTCTTCGGCTGGTATGTTCTTTCTGCCAACAAGCGTCTGAAAGGACACCTTCCAGTCGTTGTATCTGAGTGGGTCGCCATTGAACACTGTAGGTTCAGGCTTGATTTCCACTTCACTCTTCACAGAGACACGTCGATGGAGAAGCTCATTTACTTCTTCATCTGAGCAGTCACTTCGTTTAGCTGCTTGAGCTGAACATTCGCTCTGCTCATATACTTGCTGTCGTGCCTTGGCAGCCTTTAGCTTCTTAATAGTTTCCAATCTATTTAGCTCTCTGCGTTTGGCTTCTAGCACTCTTTGTCTTTCTGCAGTTTCAGCCTCCTTCTTGGCTTTTAACTGGGCGGCTTCAGCCTCCATCTTGGCTTTTAACTGGGCGGCTTCAGCCTCCATCTTGGCTTTTAACTGGGCGGCTTCAGCCTCCATCTTGGCTTTTAACTGGGCGGCTTCAGCCTCCTGTCTCCTGTCGTCAGCCTCCTGTCTCCTGTCTTCAGCTTCAAGTCTTTGAAGTTCTTCAATATGACGCTCTTGCTCTAGCAGGACTTTTAAGGTGGCTTGGTTAGCAGCAACCTCAGCAGCTGCACTTGTTCTGCTTGCAGAGGAGAATCTAGTGTGGCGAGAGCTGGTGCCTGTCTTGCCTGAGGCTACAGACACTATCTCTTCCATGAATTGTTCTTCATGCATTTGACCTTTAGCCTTTCTTGTGTCTAAAAGGTCCATTGCATTATTACAAATCTTCTTTGTTACTGATTCACAGGTGTCGACTCTGCGACGTGTGTTATGGTCAGGCACCTCAATGCGCTTCCAATCGTCATAAACCTCATTCAGACTCCTAGAGGCACTGCATATTTTAGTGACATGTCCATCCAGCAGGTCGTCTGAGCTCTGTGCACACAGCGCTTGGTTAGCTTCTTTAGCAACATTTTTCCACTTCTCATAGACCACACTGAAACGATGTGCAACTTTTCTTATTTGCTCATCATGCAGTTCTTGACCCTTTTCCGTCAACATGCGGACTCTTTGGCCTCTTCGTGGCTCTTCTGAGGAAGCGGGTTTGCTAACTATTGTGCCTTCTTCCCTTTGTGGTTGCACGGTTGTGCTGTCTTCATTTGCACCCTCTTTGTCAGGTGCTTGTGCCTGCATGTCTGTGCAATGTACATCCACAACAACCACACGCTGGCTGCCACTCTCAGACATCTTTACTTGTTTTAACGTTGTTACTCACTGCTTTCTGATGCTGTCTTATGGAGCAGTAAGTTCTCACTGTAACTCCCTCTCATGCAATGATGACAGCTATGCGTTCTTTATGATACTGGTAGGATTTATTCAAATCCAGACCGTGAGAACTGTGAAACACACACATGAAATACAATAAATCACAGATCAAACAATAACAACATACATCCATATTATTTCTACTTTGTCTCTTAGTGTCACATGTCTTTACAATATTGTTAACCAAAATGAACTTAACCTACAAAACACATTAAATCCTTCTGCAATAATAATAACAATAAACTCACTTAGCAAACATTTCGTTAGCACTTTAGCTACCTGGCTTGAGCTTACACACAGCTAACAACCACAACACCAAACGTACCTTATTGGCTGCATGCAATAAGAGAGGAAATTATGGAACTTCACTGACTGAACTGATCGACCGAACTGACTGACTGTGACGGAACTTTCTCTTATATACAGATTTCTACACGCGTGTGCGTCGGCATAAAACGTCCCCGGAACACTGTGCGCTTCAACCATTAGTTCCGCTCTTACTCTACAGCATTTAGGTAGGAACCAAAAACTGGTAGGAACCAAAACTCAAACTGAACACAGAGGCAGTTACACTCCCACCAAACATATCAATTGTATATGATTTTACAATGACTTAGAACCAACATACTACATAGAAAGTAAACAAAACTAAATACAATAACTTCGGTCCTTGGCCTCCACAGGAAAGGTCACTTCCGACTGCGCCTGGGTGTTGAGAACCTGGGCCTTCTTAAGTTCAGGGTCGTCACTTGCGATCTCTCCCACCTTGACTTCTCCACTTGGTAACTCTTTCTGCCAAAGAAAGTCTGGGCTTCCATTGTGTAGACTCTGTGCTTTGCTTGATGCGTTGTACACGATTTGCCACAGGACCTCTTCGGAAGCGATACAGAACTCCCACTAAGGTGTTTGTCAACTCTGGACCCGTCAGGAGATAGTCGTTCAAGGATGTCCCTTGGTACTTGGCGGAGCAATCGAAGACAACACGTATCTCCCCAGGCTTTTGTGGATGATACACCCCATGATGTGGGATATACCACGCTGGAGCTTTGTAGATGTCTTTCTTTGGGACCCTTTCTGCATCTCCGCGGGTTATGGTCCCATCCATGAAGGTCTTGTAGTCTTTGTGGTACTGATCGTTTCTTCTCAACTTTCTTTCTAAGCAATTGAGACGATGGATAGCACAGATCTTGTTATCAGGTAAGTTAGGCCTTTCCTTCTTGAATGGCAGCGGCATTTCATAATGACCGTCGCTCTTTAACTTGATGCCCTTCTCCATTTTCGACAGGAACCTTAGATCCTCTTGAGAGATGGGGCTGGCTTCTGACACTCTTTCAGCGAAGTCAGACTCCAGCATCTTCATGACATCTGCAGGTAACACAACTTCTTTGATCTGTGTTCTACAGACATAGTGCACTTCACTTGTGAGGTCTGAAGAGGACGGTAGACCTGGCGTCACTTGCTTCACAATGACTTGGTGACTGATTCCGATTGTATCTCCATAGTTGAGACACGGGTTACCATATCCCACCACACTCCAACCCAAGTCTGTTCTCTGAGCAAACGGCTGATGTTCCTCACCAGTCACCACTTGTCTTGGAACGAGGGCTTGAGCACAGTTGTAGCCAATTAACAGGCCGACATCACAGCTTTGCTGAGAAGCGATCTCATCTGCAATGTGTTCAAGATGAGGCCATGCCTTCGCTGTCTCTGGTGTGGGAATATGGTCTCTGTTTGCAGGGATAAACTCTCTTGAGTAAGTCACTGGCAGAGTGATTATCTTGTCTGAATTGAATCCTCTTACTTGTAGACCTGTCAGCTTCCAACAGGACACGACTGTGTTTCTTGAAGCTAGCGTGGAGAGCTTTAGCTGAACTGGTTCACCTTTTGTGTTGAGAGCCTTTGCTGTCTCTTCGAGGATAAAAGTTGTGTCACTTTGTGTATCGAGGAGTGCGTACACCAGAACCTCACGACTTGGCTCACTTGTAGATGACACCCACACTGGAACTATTGTGGATGTATGAGTGTTCCCATCATTCTGGATGACTCTAAACGATGTCGCCTCACGTGATGGTCTCTCTGCCTGGTTTTGTGGCTGATTATTCTCTCTTTCTTTGTACTTATCACTGTTCCTTGCTCCATCAGGCCTTGTTGACATCCTTTCTTCCTTGGTGCGATCATCATGGAGGCAAGTTGGATGTCTTCTCTCACAGGTGTCGCAGGTGTTTCTATCTCTACAGTCCTTGGAGCGATGGCCAGACTTCAGACAGCCGAAACACAAGTTCTTCTCTTGGACAAACTTAATTCGTTCACTGATTGTCATCTGCATTATCTTGCGACACCTCTGTAGACTGTGTCCTGCCCTCTCACAGAAGACACAGCCTGTGGCGACGGCTTTCTCATCTGAGCTGGTTGCTAAAACCCTTGCTCCAGGATCTCTGCTCCTGGAACCCTTGTCCAGAATACTTTCCCCTGGCTTCAGAGCATGAAGAGCGATTATTGGGTGGCAAGCGATTCTGGCTTCACGTGTGAGGAACTTGACAAACTGGCTGAAGCTCGGGAACATGCGAGTTTCTTCTTCTGTGGCCATGACCTTCCTACGCCATCTTGAAGTCAGCCAGTCTGGAAGTTTGGAGAGTCCACACTGCATTTGGAGCTTATCTTGGGCCATGACTCAATCTTATCTCTGAAGGCCTTGGCAATGAGGAATGGATTGCCATATCGCTCCTCTAGGATGTGCCATGCTGCATAATAGGCTGACTCTGTGCCTAGTAAGAAGTAGCCCTCTATGGCCTTCTTGGCAGATCCACCCACGTACTTGCGTAGATAATATATCTTCTCTTCGGCTGGTATGTTCTTTCTGCCAACAAGCGTCTGAAAGGACACCTTCCAGTCGTTGTATCTGAGTGGGTCGCCATTGAACACTGTAGGTTCAGGCTTGATTTCCACTTCACTCTTCACAGAGACACGTCGATGGAGAAGCTCATTTACTTCTTCATCTGAGCAGTCACTTCGTTTAGCTGCTTGAGCTGAACATTCGCTCTGCTCATATACTTGCTGTCGTGCCTTGGCAGCCTTTAGCTTCTTAATAGTTTCCAATCTATTTAGCTCTCTGCGTTTGGCTTCTAGCACTCTTTGTCTTTCTGCAGTTTCAGCCTCCTTCTTGGCTTTTAACTGGGCGGCTTCAGCCTCCATCTTGGCTTTTAACTGGGCGGCTTCAGCCTCCATCTTGGCTTTTAACTGGGCGGCTTCAGCCTCCATCTTGGCTTTTAACTGGGCGGCTTCAGCCTCCTGTCTCCTGTCGTCAGCCTCCTGTCTCCTGTCTTCAGCTTCAAGTCTTTGAAGTTCTTCAATATGACGCTCTTGCTCTAGCAGGACTTTTAAGGTGGCTTGGTTAGCAGCAACCTCAGCAGCTGCACTTGTTCTGCTTGCAGAGGAGAATCTAGTGTGGCGAGAGCTGGTGCCTGTCTTGCCTGAGGCTACAGACACTATCTCTTCCATGAATTGTTCTTCATGCATTTGACCTTTAGCCTTTCTTGTGTCTAAAAGGTCCATTGCATTATTACAAATCTTCTTTGTTACTGATTCACAGGTGTCGACTCTGCGACGTGTGTTATGGTCAGGCACCTCAATGCGCTTCCAATCGTCATAAACCTCATTCAGACTCCTAGAGGCACTGCATATTTTAGTGACATGTCCATCCAGCAGGTCGTCTGAGCTCTGTGCACACAGCGCTTGGTTAGCTTCTTTAGCAACATTTTTCCACTTCTCATAGACCACACTGAAACGATGTGCAACTTTTCTTATTTGCTCATCATGCAGTTCTTGACCCTTTTCCGTCAACATGCGGACTCTTTGGCCTCTTCGTGGCTCTTCTGAGGAAGCGGGTTTGCTAACTATTGTGCCTTCTTCCCTTTGTGGTTGCACGGTTGTGCTGTCTTCATTTGCACCCTCTTTGTCAGGTGCTTGTGCCTGCATGTCTGTGCAATGTACATCCACAACAACCACACGCTGGCTGCCACTCTCAGACATCTTTACTTGTTTTAACGTTGTTACTCACTGCTTTCTGATGCTGTCTTATGGAGCAGTAAGTTCTCACTGTAACTCCCTCTCATGCAATGATGACAGCTATGCGTTCTTTATGATACTGGTAGGATTTATTCAAATCCAGACCGTGAGAACTGTGAAACACACACATGAAATACAATAAATCACAGATCAAACAATAACAACCGAGGTGCGTCGTGCCGACAGGTAGTAGGCGAACGGATCGTTGGGGACAGGCGATGGTCAGGTTACCGGGAGGTCGAGGTGCGTCGTGCCGACAGGTACTAGGCGAACGGATCGTTGGGGACAGGCCAATTTTTTGGCTGCACTTGCAGTTAATTCAGCTTGTATATCTAGAGTTTCCCTTTTCTTCCTGATTATTTCTCTCTGGTGATCTAGCTCCTCTTGTTGCTCTTCCAAAGCATGCTTTTGCTGCAAAGCTGCAGCCTTGGCAAGTAAAGCAGCCCTTTCTGCTCCGGCACAAATGCGTGCAGATAATGTGGAGGAGACTGATCTACCAGACACACTACTATGAACAGAGGAAGCTACTGAGATGTTATCCTCCTCCTTAGGACAGAGACTTGTTTCCAGTTCAGGTGCACCACTAACAGTATCAGGGCTTTCTATTGCAGCTATCCACTTTGTGACTTTATCAATAAAAACATTTATTTGATGATATCTTGGTCCATACCAGGTTTCTAAATCTTCTTTTCTTTCTTCCTCATTTAACATGTTGGTAAGACACGTGGAGAGATTTGAACTCGTCAAGCATAGCAGTAAACCTTTCCATATTTCCTTTTACTTCGTCCAGATATTCATTATCAGCCATTAACGATTTAATTATATTCATTCGTCTGGTAAGATGAGACATTTTACCAGCTCTAGAGGAGCGGACCTTCGCTGGCGCTTCATTAAGATCCTTTTCAGTAAGGCCTGAAATCATATCTAAATCGGAGTCCGCCATTCCGCTCCTCAAAATAATCCGTTAATTAGTTAATACAACATAAAATCATTCTACTCCTTCAACACAAATGTTCTTCGACTCTTATTCCCGTTGTATTAATTGCGTTACTGCATACGCGGCTTCACTATCATCGGCGTCTTCTCAAGCAATACACTTCGGAGTTTTAATCAAATACTCCGTGAGTGATCCATTAATTCAAAACTCGTACATAAACGTCTCCAAAATCCAGTTAAATTATATTCCATTTAATTCAACTTAAAGCGCTCATACCTCCTGTAACTCCCTCTCATGCAATGATGACAGCAATGCGTTCTTTATGATACTGGTAGGATTTATTCAAATCCAGACCGTGAGAACTGTGAAACACACACATGAAATACAATAAATCACAGATCAAACAATAACAACATACATTCATATTATTTCTACTTCGTCTCTTAGTGTCACATGTCTTTACAATATTGTTAACCTACAAAACACATTAAATCCTTCTGCAATAATAATAACAATAAACTCACTTAGCAAACATTTCATTAGCACTTTAGCTACCTGGCTTGAGCTTACACACAGCTAACAACCACAACACCAAACGTACCTTATTGGCTGCATGCAATAAGAGAGGAAATTATGGAACTTCACTGACTGAACTGATCGACCGAACTGACTGACTGTGACGGAACTTTCTCTTATATAGGGAGATTTTGACACGCGTGCGTCGGCATAAACGTCCCCGGAACACTGTGCGCTTCAACCATTAGTTCCGCTCTTACTCTACAGCATTTAGGTAGGAACCAAAAACTGGTAGGAACCAAAAACTCAAACTGAACACAGAGGCAGTTACACTCCCACCAAACATATCACTTGTATATGATTTTACAATGACTTAGAGCCAACATACTGCATAGAAAGTAAACAAAACTAAATACAATAACTTCGGTCCTTGGCCTCCACAGGAAAGGTCACTTCCGACTGCGCCTGGGTGTTGAGAACCTGGGCCTTCTTAAGTTCAGGGTCGTCACTTGCGATCTCTCCCACCTTGACTTCTCCACTTGGTAACTCTTTCTGCCAAAGAAAGTCTGGGCCTCCATTGTGTAGACTCTGTGCTTTGCTTGATGCGTTCTACACGATTTGCCACAGGACCTCTTCGGAAGCGATACAGAACTCCCACTAAGGTGTTTGTCAACTCTGGACCCGTCAGGAGATAGTCGTTCAAGGATGTCCCTTGGTACTTGGCGGAGCAATCGAAGACAACACGTATCTTCCCAGGCTTTTGTGGATGATACACCCCATGATGTGGGATATACCAAGCTGGAGCTTTGTAGATGTCTTCCTCTGGGACCCTTTCTGCATATCCGCGGGTTATGGTCCCATCCATGAAGGTCT
This sequence comes from Muraenolepis orangiensis, assembly GCA_027704905.1. NCBI lineage: Eukaryota > Metazoa > Chordata > Actinopteri > Gadiformes > Muraenolepididae > Muraenolepis > Muraenolepis orangiensis. The sequence continues at coordinate 23,642,182 of CM051015.1, forward strand.
ACTGATCGTTTCTTCTCAACTTCCTTTCTAGGCAATTGAGACGATGGATAGCACAGATCTTGTTATCAGGTAAGTTAGGCCTTTCCTTCTTGAATGGCAGCGGCATTTCATAATGACCGTCGCTCTTTAACTTGATGCCCTTCTCCATTTTCGACAGGAACCTTAGATCCTCTTGAGAGATGGGGCTGGCTTCTGACACTCTTTCAGCGAAGTCAGACTCCAGCATCTTTATGACATCTGCAGGTAACACAACTTCTTTGATCTGTGTTCTACAGACATAGTGCACTTCACTTGTGAGGTCTGAAGAGGACGGTAGACCTGGCGTCACTTGCTTCACAATGACTTGGTGACTGATTCCGATTGTATCTCCATAGTTGAGACACGGTTTACCATATCCCACCACACTCCAGCCCAAGTCTGTTCTCTGAGCAAACGGCTGATGTTCCTCACCAGTCACCACTTGTCTTGGAATGAGGGCTTGAGCACAGTTGTAGCCAATTAACAGGCCAACATCACAGCTTTGCTGAGAAGCGATCTCATCTGCAATGTGTTCAAGATGAGGCCATGCCTTCGCTGTCTCTGGTGTGGGAATATGGTCTCTGTTTGCAGGGATAAACTCTCTTGAGTAAGTCACTGGCAGAGTGATTATCTTGTCTGAATTGAATCCTCTTACTTGTAGACCTGTCAGCTTCCAACAGGACACGACTGTGTTTCTTGAAGCTAGCGTGGAGAGCTTTAGCTGAACTGGTTCACCTTTTGTGTTGAGAGCCTTTGCTGTCTCTTCGAGGATAAAGGTTGTGTCACTTTGTGTATCGAGGAGTGCGTACACCAGAACCTCACGACTTGGCTCACTTGTAGATGACACCCACACTGGAACTATTGTGGATGTATGAGTGTTCCCATCATTCTGGATGACTCTAAACGATGTCGCCTCACGTGATGGTCTCTCTGCCTGGTTTTGTGGCTGATTATTCTCTCTTTCTTTGTACTTATCACTGTTCCTTGCTCCATCCGGCCTTGTTGACATCCTTTCTTCCTTGGTGCGATCATCATGGAGGCAAGTTGGATGTCTTCTCTCACAGGTGTCGCAGGTGTTTCTATCTCTACAGTCCTTGGAGCGATGGCCAGACTTCAGACAGCCGAAACACAAGTTCTTCTCTTGGACAAACTTAATTCGTTCACTGATTGTCATCTGCATAATCTTGCGACACCTCTGTAGACTGTGTCCTGCCCTCTCACAGAAGACACAGCCTGTGGCGACGGCTTTCTCATCTGAGCTGGTTGCTAAAACCCTTGCTCCAGGATCTCTGCTCCTGGAACCCTTGTCCAGAATACTTTCCCCTGGCTTCAGAGCATGAAGAGCGGTTATTGGGTGGCAAGCGATTCTGGCTTCACGTGTGAGGAACTTGACAAACTGGCTGAAGCTCGGGAACATGCGAGTTTCTTCTTCTGTGGCCATGACCTTCCTACGCCATCTTGAAGTCAGCCAGTCTGGAAGTTTGGAGAGTATTTTCTGGTTCTCGTTGCAATCATTAAGTATTTCAAGACCTCTGACCTGAGACATGGCAGCCTCACAGCTGCGCAGGAAGTCGGCGAGTTCTTGAAGTTCCACACTGCATTTGGAGCTTATTTTGGGCCATGACTCAATCTTATCTCTGAAGGCCTTGGCAATGAGGAATGGATTGCCATATCGTTCATCTAGGATGTGCCATGCTGCATAATAGGCTGACTCTGTGCCTAGTAAGAAGTAGCTCTCTATGGCCTTCTTGGCAGATCCACCCACGTACTTGCGCAGATAATATATCTTCTCTTCGGCTGGATGTTCGAGAGAAGTTCTTCCTGCCAACAAGCGTCTGAAAGGACACCTTCCAGTCGTTGTATCTGAGTGGGTCGCCATTGAACACTGTAGGTTCAGGTATAGGAATGCGACTTGCACTGATGGTTTCTGCGAACAATCTGACAAGCGTTGCGGTGCTGTCTTCAGATCTGTCTTCTTGCCTTGTTTGTGATACAGCTCGTGGTGGAGAACGGTGCTGTAATAGGCTAGTTTGAGGCTTGATTTCCACTTCACTCTTCACAGAGACACGTCGATGGAGAAGCTCATTTACTTCTTCATCTGAGCAGTCACTTTGTTTAGCTGCTTGAGCTGAACATTCGCTCTGCTCATACACTTGCTGTCGTGCCTTGGCAGCCTTTAACTTCTTAATAGTTTCCAATCGATTTAGTTCTCTGCGTTTGGCTTCTAGCACTCTTTGTCTTTCTGCAGTTTCAGCCTCCTGCTTGACTTTTAACTGGGCGGCTTCAGCCTCCATCTTGGCTTTTAACTGGGCGGCTTCAGCCTCCATCTTGGCTTTTAACTGGGCGGCTTCAGCCTCCTGTCTCCTGTCTTCAGCTTCAAGTCTTTGAAGTTCTTCAATATGACGCTCTTGCTCTAGCAGGACTTTTAAGGTGGCTTGGTTAGCAGCAACCTCAGCAGCTGCACTTGTTCTGCTTGCAGAGGAGAATTTAGTGTGGCAAGAGCTGGTGCCTGTCTTGACTGAGGCTACAGACACTATCTCTTCCATGAATTGTTCTTCATGCATTTGACCTTTAGCCTTTCTTGTGTCTAAAAGGTCCATTGCATTATTACAAATCTTCTTTGTTACTGATTCACAGGTGTCGACTCTGCGACGTGTGTTATGGTCAGGCACTTCAATGCGCTTCCAATCGTCATAAACCTCATTCAGACTCCTAGAGGCACTGCATATTTTAGTGACGTGTCCATCCAGCAGGTCGTCTGAGCTCGGTGCACACAGCGCTTGGTTAGCTTCTTTAGCAACATTTTTCCACTTCTCATAGACCACACTGAAACGATGTGCAACTTTTCTTATTTGCTCATCATGCAGTTCTTGACCCTTTTCCGTCAACATGCGGACTCTTTGGCCTCTTCGTGGCTCTTCTGAGGAAGCGGGGTTGCTAACTATTGTGCCTTCTTCCCTTTGTGGTTGCACGGTTGCGCTGTCTTCATTTGCACCCTCTTTGTCAGGTGCTTGTGCCTGCATGTCTGTGCAATGTACATCCACAACAACCACACGCTGGCTGCCACTCTCAGACATCTTTACTTGGTTTAATGTTGTTACTCACTGCTTTCTGATGCTGTCTTATGGAGCAGTAAGTTCTCACTGTAACTCCCTCTCATGCAATGATGACAGCAATGCGTTCTTTATGATACTGGTAGGATTTATTCAAATCCAGACCGTGAGAACTGTGAAACACACACATGAAATACAATAAATCACAGATCAAACAATAACAACATACATTCATATTATTTCTACTTCGTCTCTTAGTGTCACATGTCTTTACAATATTGTTAACCTACAAAACACATTCAATCCTTCTGCAATAATAATAACAATAAACTCACTTAGCAAACATTTCATTAGCACTTTAGCTACCTGGCTTGAGCTTACACACAGCTAACAACCACAACACCAAACGTACCTTATTGGCTGCATGCAATAAGAGAGGAAATTATGGAACTTCACTGACTGAACTGATCGACCGAACTGACTGACTGTGACGGAACTTTCTCTTATATACGGAGATTTTGACACGCGTGCGTCGGCATAAACGTCCCCGGAACACTGTGCGCTTCAACCATTAGTTCCGCTCTTACTCTACAGCATTTAGGTAGGAACCAAAAACTGGTAGGAACCAAAAACTCAAACTGAACACAGAGGCAGTTACACCTCCGATGCAGTAACGTTCCTTTGTTTCTTTGTGTCTTTGTTTGGTGCGTTTCTCACCGCGTCGGCACTCCCATGCACCTGTTGCATCGGCCTGCTCAGCTCCTCAACTTCTCCAGGTTCCAAAAATGAATTCCATTAAGTGACGTTCCTTGTTACAGTCCAAAGAGCGCCATCATTGACTAATTGTAGTGGCAAAAACGCATTGTTTGTTCGTTGTCCTTTCGATGGTTTTACCACGTTTGAGGATACCGGTGCGTCTTGATTCATTGGACGCGTAAACATGGTCTGAAGCGGAGTAACATAAACTGATGGTTTTATTTAGTTGTTTTAAATACATTGAAAAGCAACAGAAAAGTATAATATCCACTGTTTGGTCTATTGTTCTTGGTTTAGCTTGACTCGGCTGTTGACGGTCAATGATGGTGTGCACAAGACACCGGAACCCCCCTGTGGCCGTTGTTCCACACACAACACTCACACACACATTAACCCCATGACCTATAGAGGGAACAACACTCACACACACATTAACCCCATGACCTATAGAGGGAACAACACTCACACACACATTAACCCCATGACCTATAGAGGGAACAACACTCACACACACATTAACCCCATGACCTATAGAGGGAACAACACTCACACACACATTAACCCCATGACCTATAGAGGGAACAACACTCACACACACATTAACCCCATGACCTATAGAGGGAACAACACTCACACACACATTAACCCCATGACCTATAGAGGGAACAACACTCACACACACATTAACCCCATGACCTATAGAGGGAACAACACTCACAAAACATTAACACATTCCAGCTCTTAATAATATTGAATAGAAATTAAATTAGAAAGGAGAAATAATATTTATGGCAACTAAAGGTTGATATGGCTCCTACATACATGTTATGATAGAGTAATGTTAATGACATGTTATGATAGTGTAATGTTAATGACATGTTATGATAGTGTTATGTTAATGACATGTTATGATAGTGTCATGTTAATGACATGTTATGATAGTGTAATGTTAATGACATGTTATGATAGTGTAATGTTAATGACATGTTATGATAGTAGCAGCACTCCTATCAGTTCAGTAGGTCACTGCCTGTGGATAAAAGCTATCTTTAAACTTGGTAGTCCTTGCTGTACGGATGCTGAGGAACCAGCGACCAGGCGGTAGGGGAGAAGAGATTGAGCCCAGGGTGGTTGCAGTCCTTTATGATGGACATGGCCGTCTTCCCACACCTGGTCCTAAAGATCTCCTCAATACATGGAAGTTCTGGGACACTGAGGACTGTGCCACTTGATCAAGAGGAGCTGGATATGTCTAAAGCAGGGGTTCCCAACCGCCGGGCCGCGGACCGGTACCGGGCCGTGGAGGTGTTACTGCCGGGCCGCGAAACAGCTGTGTGTTTATCATCATATTTGACTCAAATAATTTGAGTATAGGCGAACGGCGGGCGGTATAATCTATATATAGAGATTATATATATAGTATAATCTATATATATATAGATTATATAGCGGTATATATGGGCGGTATAATCTATATATATAGATTAAATATACCGAGATATATACATACCGAGAGACTTTCAGTTGCACGCTCTACTAAAGACGCGCTAGTGACGTGTCGGTCGCAAACGAGCCGGCTCAAAGAGTCGGCTCTTGAACGACTGGAGCCGGCGCGCACCCGCGAACGAGCCGGGTTTTTTTAACGGGTGCTCCGCGTACATGCGCGTTTATACTGAAATCGAGCCCTGCCGTTTTGTTAGGGGTGTGTGTTGACACACACTTTGACAACCGGTCCGCGAGATTTTTTTCATGTATCTGCCGGTCCGTGGCACAAAAAAGGTTGGGAACCCCTGGTCTAAAGGACAACGTGTGTTTCACAGTTGTGTTCCTTGCGAAGATATTTGATCTTTGTATGACACTAGTGGAGGAACTGGGCTCACTGTTCCCCAGTAAAAGCCCTCTGGAAGCTGTTGATCTATATTTAGCCTACGTGCTGTACCACTCTCATTCGTGTGTCATCAGTAGCAAATTAAGTAATTTACAAAGTGATCTATTTAAAAAAATATATATAGAAATAGCATTAAATACAAGACAAATCCACTGTCGAGAAGCCCCGCCTGTCACGAGTGGATTGTTCGGTGGGACCCAGAACGCAGACCAAGACACAGTGGAGCTAACGTAAAGCTTTATTTAAAGCACACACAACAGAGAGTGATCAGGGACAGGCCAGGGGTCTGGGTACCGGGAGGTCGAGCCGCGGAGTACCGGCAGGTAGTAGACCGGCGAGTAGTCCGGGACAGAGAGGGCTCTGAGTACCGGGAGGTCGAGTAGCGACAGGTACCAGACAGGTAATTATAATGACCGGGGAGCTCGTATAGACCAGAGTAACGCGAGACAGGCGGGTGACGCGGGGTAGGTACAGGATCTGGATCTCCGGGACATCAGCGGCGATGTCCGTCCAGAATGTACTAACGTACAAAGTAGCACGCATGCAGTTCGACGTACGACCTAACCCCGGGGTAACGGGAAGCCAGGGTATATGGTCCCCAGGTGAGGGGATTAGCAATCAGCCACGGCAATTGCTGACAGGTGTGTGTGTGCGCCGCCTGCGCACGTGGCTTGGCCACGCCCCCTGCCAACCACCGTAACCGTGACACCGCCCCTATGGACATGGCATTGTACACACTGGTTGTCAGGGACATTAGAGCCATTCTCTGAACCAGCATTTGTCTGCATTCTGTTAAGAACATTGTTCTCCGTGATAACATAAGGTCTAAGCATCTAAGCATGAGGTCTAAGCATCAGGACAGTTCCAGTTGTTTTTTTCTCTTCATTGTTCTGTTCATGTCATCTGGAGGAGGTGGTTCATCTTCTTCTGATGACACGCTGATTGGTCATTTCTTTGGTTAGGAGAGCTGTGTACCTTATCCAGCTTCTTTTGTATGCAGTTGCAGTAAACTGAAAGCAAAAGGAAAACTGTAAGAAAATGTCACCTCAACTGACATCAGTCAGGACAGATGACTGAGCTAATAGAACACACCATAATAAGCTAACATAGCCAGTGGGTCCTATTCCACCTTGTAGCCTGTTCACCAGTTATTATCTATAGCAATTAAGACCTATATAAAGACATTTATGGATAATGCACAGAATTATTTGTCACTGCACGTTCTAAATATGGGCACTATGGGCAATATGGGGGTCTCGTCACGCTATGCCGGAGATGCGGAGGGCTGTAACCTTTTCCTCACAAACTGCTCAATCCTATTCGCCCTGGAGCCGCACACCTTCGCCTCCGAGGCTCCGAGGCTGAGGTCACCGTCAATCACCTGAGCGGTAAAGCGCATCCTTCCTCAGTATGTCCACATACGTCGGCGTGGGACGTCCTCTAAGTCGGTGCCCGTGTGTTGGCTCCCAGAGTACTAGTTTGCTAGCTGGGAGTTCTTGGTGTCTGTGGCAGTGACCTGCAAGCTTCATCCTTCTCGATGCTACTTTGTCACTTAGCCTTGGTAGCCCCCCGTACAGATGCTTGTTGGTAACATGCTCGTTCTGGTTAATGCTCAGTACAACACGCAGCATTCTGGTGTAGCACCCATCCAGAGACTTCTGTAGAGTGGGCTTCAGGGTCCAGGATTCACAGCCATACAGGAGAACAGACTCCACGGTTGCCTGGAAGATGCTCAGCCTGATATGTCGAGGGAGGTTGGATTTCCACACACTTGTCATTCCATTTAGGGCCCTCCATGCCAGCGCTTTCCTTACCCTGAGGTCCTCCACGACCCGTTCGGTCGTGGATTACACCATTGACTTCCGAACCCGAGCTCGTCTGAGTGACTGGAACCCGGCTGTGCAGTGTGACGTTTTCCTCACGGGTCTGGCCGACTCCATCAAGGACGAGTTGGTGCCCTTCGATTTACCCGCGTCGCTCAACCGACTTATCGAGTTGGCGTCGCGGGTGGATCGTCGCGTTTTGGCGTTCACCGTCCAGCAACGCGTCAGAGAGCGTCGTCTGAGATTTCCCGGATACCTGTCGGGCCACACCAGCCTTACCTCAGAGGAGCGGGAACACCGCCGCCGCAGTAATTTATGAATGGACACTCGGGAGTTTGTCAACACCTGTCCGGTTTGTAACCAGCACAAGCCTTCTCATCAGGCTCCTGCTGGTCTCCTGCAACCTTTGCCTGTGCCCTATCGTCCCTGGTCCCACATATCGCTTTCTTACCGGTCTGCCACTGTCCAACGGACACACCGTCATCCTGACAGTGGTGGTTCGGTTCAGCAAGATGGCCCACTTCATCCCCCTGCCCAAACTCCCCTCGGCCAAGGAGACAGTAGAACTGGTCCTGAGTAATTTCTTCCGGTTACATGGTCTCGCAAACAACGTGGTCTCCGACCGGGGGCCCCAGTTGATGTCAGTGTTTTGGAGAGAGTTCTGCTTGCTGACCGGGGCCACCGTTAGCCTGGCGTCTGGGTTCCACCCCCAGTCCAATGGGCAGACAGAGCGGAAGAACCAGGAGATGGAGACGGCGCTCCGGTGCACAGTGGCCAAGCACCCCTCCTCCTGGTCAAAACAACTTCTGTAGGTGGAGTACGCCCACAACACTCTGGTCACCTCGGCCACTGGACTATCCCCCTTCCAGTGTGCCTACGGATTCCAGCCTCCGCTATTCCCTGCCCTGGAGAAGGAGGTCTGCCCGTCTGTCCAGGCCTCATCCGTCCCTGCCGTCAGACCTGGACCCAAGCCAGAGCTTCGCTCCTCCGCTCGGCCAACCACGCCTCAACCGCCAACCGCCGTCGCTCCAAGGGCCCCACCTACCAGGCGGGCCAGAAGGCGTTCCACTCGGGACATACCATTGCGGGTGGAGTCCAACAAGTTGGCACCTAGATTTATTGGCCCCTTCAAAGTCCTGAAGGTCGTCAACCCGGTGGAAGTTAGGCTTAAACTGCCCTGGTCCATGTGGATTCACCTGACCTTCCATGTCTCCAGGATCAAGCCGCTGATAGCGGTCATCGATAGCGGCCCGGTCCGCCGCCTACTGCGTTCCCGTCGTCGTGGGAGGGGCCTCCAGTACCTGGTCGACTGGAGGGGGTACGGCCCGGAGGAGATATCGTGGGTTCCGGCTTGGCATATTCTGGACAGGGACCTCATCAGGCATTTCCATCAACGCCACCCCGACCAGCCGTCCAGGTCAACCGCTTCGGCAGCCAGCACCACCACGGAGATTCCTTTCCTCGGTGTATCAGACTCCTCCAATGAGGACGGGGAGGGGCCTTCCTCAGATGAAAGCGAGAACCCCCAGGAAGCAGAGGAGGTAGACATGGACGTCTCTGACGACGAATATTTCCTGTCCCTGACAACGCCTCTGCCTGTCCTCACCTAGTTGGTCTACCCTGCCCGGTTCCTGATCACCTGCTCGACCTCGACTACGTCTCTGCCTGCCCGTCTGTGTGGATATTTATAATAAATATCACAAACTGTCCTTGGTGTCCCGTGTGCTGCATTTGGGTCCTAACTTAATCTGTGACAACAACAATAATAATTATAATCACAATCATAATACTTGAATACTAAATACACAATCAATACAATTTACTATTTCATTTATTATTTAGTTGTTATTAATGTTTGTTCCCATCCTTTTACAGACTTCCCAGAAGTCCAAATCCAAAATGTCCAGAGAGCTGTCAGACCTGGTGGTCTACTGTAAGAGTGTCCACTTCCACAGTTTCCAGCATGCTCAGTTACATTCCAAATGCTACGAGATGTCATCGCTGTCCGAATCCAAGGCCAGGACGCTGGCTAAGGAAGCAGGTAATAATAAGCATGTCTAAGCTATCTGTTTTGATAGTGGAACATTTGTCATAGAATCTCTGATTGCATGTCTTCTACCAGTGCAGTGTGGCCATGACTATACAGGCCATACCAGCCAGGCGGCCTGTGGATCAATATTTATGTCTGTGTCTATTTAGACCACCAGGTGCTTCTCCGATTAATGGCTGTGTCCGAAATCCCTCCCTACCCCCTACTCCCTACTCCCTACCCACTACCCACAACCCCCTACTCCCTACTCCCTCCTCCCTACTCACTACCCCCTACCCACTACTCCCTACCCCCTACTCCCTCCCCCCTACTCACTACCCCCTCCTCCCTACCCCCACCTCCCTCCCCCCTCCCCCCTCCTCCCTACCCCCTACTGCCTACCCCCTACTCCCTCCTCCCTACCCCCTCCTCCCTCCTCCCTACTCACTACTCCCTTCTCCCTCCCCCCTCCTCCCTCCCCCCTACTCACTACTCCCTACCCCCTCCTCCCTCCTTCCTCCCTCCCCCCTCCTCCCTACCTCCTCCTCCCTCCCCCCTACTCACTACTCCCTACCCCCTCCTCCCTCCTCCCTACCCCCTCCTCCCTCCCCCCTACTCACTACTCCCTCCTCCCTCCTCCCTCCCCCTCCTCCCTACCCCTCCTCCCTCCTCCCTACCCCCTCCTCCCTCCCCCCTACTCCCTACTCCCTCCCCCCTACCCCCTCCTCCCTCCCCCCTACTCCCTACTCCCTCCTCCCTCCCCCCTACTCACTACTCCCTCCTCCCTACCCCCTCCTCCCTCCTCCCTCCCCCCTACTCACTACTCCCTACTCCCTCCCCCCTACTCCCTACCTCCCCCTACTCCCCCCCCCCTACTCCCTACCCCCTACTCCCTCCTCCCTCCCCCCTACTCCCTCCTCCCTACTCCCTCCGCCCTACTCCCTCCTCCCTACTCACTAACCCCTACCCACTACCCCCTACCCACTACTCCCTACTCCCTACCCACTACTCCCTCCCCCCTACTCACTACCCCCTCCTCCCTCCTCACTACTCCCTACCCCCTCCTCCCTCCTCCCTACCCCCTACTCCCTCCTCCCTACCCCCTCCTCCCTCCTCCCTCCCCCCTACTCACTACTCCCTACTCCCTTCTCCCTACCCCCTCCTCCCTCCCCCCTACTCACTACTCCCTACCCCCTCCTCCCTCCTTCCTCCTCCCTCCTCCCTCCCCCCTACTCACTACCCCCTCCTCCCTCCTCCCTACCCCCTCCTCCCTACCCCCTCCTCCCTACTGCCTACTCCCTACTCCCTACTCCCTCCTCCCTCCCTCCCCCCTACTCCCTACCCCCTCCTCCCTCCCCCCTACTCACTACTCCCTCCTCCCTCCTTCCTCCTCCCTCCCCCCTACTCACTACCCCCTCCTCCCTCCTCCCTACCCCCTCCTCCCTACTCCCTACCCCCTCCTCCCTCCCTCCCCCCTACTCCCTACTCCCTCCCCCCTACCCCCTACTCCCTCCCCCCTACTCCCTACTCCCTACCCCCTACTCCCTCCCCCCTACCCCCTCCCCCTACTCCCTACTCCCTACCTCACCCCTACTCCCTCCCCCCTACTCCCTACCCCCTACTCCCTACTCCCTACCTCCCCCCTACTCCCTCCTCCCTACTCCCTCCCCCTTACTCCCTACCCCCTACTCCCTCCTCCCTACTCCCTCCCTCCTACCCCCTCCTCCCTACTCCCTCCTCCCTACTCCCTACCCCTCCCCCCTACTCCCTACCCCCTCCCCCCTACCCCCTACTCCCTCCCCCCTACCCCCTCTTCCCTACTCCCTCCCCCCTACTCCCTCCTCCCTACTCCCTCCCCCCTACCCCCTACTCCCCCCCCTACTCCCTACCCCCTACTCCCTCCCCCCTACCCCCTCCCCCTACTCCCTACTCCCTACTCCCTACCTCACCCCTACTCCCTCCCCCCTACTCCCTACCCCCTACTCCCTACCCCCTACTCCCTACTCCCTCCCCCCTACTCCCTACTCCCTACCTCCCCCCTACTCCCTCCCCCCTACCCCCTCCTCCCTACTCCCTACCCCCTACTCCCTCCTCCCTACTCCCTCCCTCCTACCCCCTACCCCCTCCTCCCTACTCCCTCCCCCCTACTCCCTACCCCCTCCCCCCTACTCCCTACCCCCTACCCCCTCTTCCCTACTCCCTCCCCCCTACTCCCTACTCCCTACCTCCCCCCTACTCCCTCCCCCCTACTCCCTCCTCCCTCCTCCCTACCCCCTCCCCCCTACTCCCTACTCCCTCCCTCCCTACCCCCTACTCCCTCCCCCTACTCCCTACCTCCCCCCTACTACCTACCCCCTACTCACTACCCCCTCCCTCCCCCCTACTCACTACCCCCTCCTCCCTCCCCCCTACTCCCTCCTCCCTACTCCCTCCCCCCTACTCTCTACCTCCCCCTACTCCCTCCCCCTACTCCCTACTCCCTACTCCCTCCTCCCTCCCCCCTACTCCCTCCTCCCTACTCAGTAACCCCTACCCACTACCCCCTACCCACTACTCCCTACTCCCTACCCACTACCCCCTACTCCCTCCCCCCTACTCACTACCCCCTCCTCCCTCCTCACTACTCCCTACCCCCTCCTCCCTCCTCCCTACCCCCTACTGCCTACCTCCTACTCCCTCCTCCCTACCCCCTACTGCCTACCCCCTACTCCCTCCTCCCTACCCCCTCCTCCCTCCTCCCTCCCCCCTACTCACTACTCCCTACTCCCTTCTCCCTCCCCCCTACTCACTACTCCCTACCCCCTCCTCCCTCCTTCCTCCTCCCTCCCCCCTACTCACTACTCACTACCCCCTCCTCCCTCCTCCCTACCCCCTCCCCCCTCCTCCCTACCCCCTACTGCCTACCTCCTACTCCCTCCTCCCTACCCCCTACTCCCTCCTCCCTCCCCCCTACTCACTACTCCCTACTCCCTCCCCCCTACTCACTACTCCCTACTCCCTCCTCCCTCCTTCCTCCTCCCTCCCCCCTACTCACTACCCCCTCCTCCCTCCCCCCTACTCCCTACTCCCTCCCCCTACCCCCTACTCCCTCCCCCCTACCCCCTCCTCCCTCCCCCCTACTCCCTCCCCCTCTACTCCATACTCCCTCCCCCTACTCCCTACCTCCCCCCTACCCCCTACTCCCTACTCCCTCCCCCCTACCCCCTCCTACCTACTCCCTCCCCCCTACTCCCTACTCCCTACCCCCTACTCCCTCCTACCCCCTACCCCCTCCTCCCTCCCCCCTACTCCCTACCCCCTCCCCCCTTCTCCCTACCCCCTACTCCCTACCCCCTACTCCCTCCCCCCTCTTCCCTACTCCCTCCCCCCTACTCCCTACCCCCTCCCCCCTACTCCCTACTCCCTCCCCCCTACCCCCTACTCCCTACCCCCTACTCCCTCCCCCCTACCCCCTACTCTCTACTCCCTACGCTGGTAGGGCAGACACATATTATGATGATAAAATAATAATAATAATAATAATAATAATAATAACATATTTAGTGATTTCGGAAACAGCCAGTTTGAATTAAAACCTAGAGTGTTTATATTGGTTAAATGTGAACATTGTTCTTATTTTACAAAGTTAGGGTTAGGGTTAGGGACAAACACAGCTGTTATTAGATTAGATTCTAAGTGATTGTCATTGCACAGCTCAGTACAGTACAGTAAACATCATTTGGCATCTAACAGAGTGCAAATGTTGCAGTAAAGTGTATAGTAATATATTGTTTACAGTTGTTAAAAGGTATAAAAACAGTTATAAAATAACTTATAGAATATGTATGAGATATGTGCATAATTATCTGTAGGTATATATATATATATATATATATATACACACACACAAGTATTCAACAGGTAGTGATCAGGATAAATCGATCTAAATGTATATACAGCAGGTAGTGGTCGGTAGTTATGGGCACTAGTTTAGTCCGCTCCCCGGGTCCCGCTTCACAAGGAGAGCTATGATGAGGCCTCTGTGATAAGGGGTCAATATTATTTAGTCTTTTCATTAAAAAAGGAACTATCGTACATTAAAAGGAGTTGCATGTCAGGTTGATATTCTGTACATTTCTGCTAAACATTTGACCCTCTATGAACCCCTGAACATATAACAATATCATACACTTTATTAAATCGATATATTAAAGTCATTTTAAAGGTTGTATCTGTACAGTCATCTCTGTAAAACGAAGAGTCTTTATTATTATTTTTTCTAGGTGCAGACTTTGTGCAACACAATGCAAGGCAGTTGAGCCGCATCTATCCCAGTGGGCTCAGGACGGAGTCCTCCAACTACAACCCCCAGGACCTCTGGAATGTGGGCTGCCAGATAGGTGAGCACCTACTCTCCTTTCTTTACACTACTGAGCATATGTTGTATCTTCATATGTGATATGCTTGAAGCAAATATCACTGAGGGATCCAATTATTATCTAATTGACAATCAAAACGATGACCAGATGAACAGTTGGAACGGCCCTAAAGAACTGGTGCTACATGACCAGAGAACAACAGTCCAAGAGAACTGGTGCTAAATGACCAGAGAACAACAGTTGGAACAACAGCCCTAGAGAACTGGTGCTAAATGACCAGAGAACAACAGAACAACAGCCCTAGAGAACTGGTGCTAAATGACCAGAGAACAACAGAACAACAGCCCTAGAGAACTGGTGCTAAATGACCAGAGAACAACAGTTGGAACAACAGCCCTAGAGAACTGGTGCTACATGACCAGAGAACAACAGCCCTAGAGAACTGGTGCTACATGACCAGAGAACAACAGCCCTAGAGAACTGGTGCTACTTGACCAGAGAACAACAGTTGGAACCACAGCCCTAGAGAACTGGTGCTACATGACCAGAGAACAACAGCCCTAGAGAACTGGTGCTACATGACCAGAGAACAACAGCCCTAGAGAACTGGTGCTACATGACCAGAGAACAACAGCCCTAGAGAACTGGTGCTACTTGACCAGAGAACAACAGCCCTAGAGAACTGGTGCTACTTGACCAGAGAACAACAGCCCTAGAGAACTGGTGCTACAGGACCAGAGAACAACAGTTGGAACAGTCCTAGAGCCGGCAAACGGGTCACCAGGCAAAATCATTTTTAGTATTTGCATAAACTACCAACATTGTAATGGCAATGGAAGTACATTTGAAAAACGAATTATTACTTAAAGAGAACAGAAAGTTTCATCAAATGGAAAGAAGCATGAATACATTTGACCTTTCAAACATATCTATTCCCGATATTTGGATTAGTTTGTTTTCTTTGAAATCCCCAAAGCTGTCTAGAAAGACTCCGATCCCCGTATGTTCCTGCTCCTCCAGTGGCGCTCAACTTCCAGACGGCGGGGCTGGAGATGGACCTGAACGACGGGCGGTTCGGGCAGAACGCGGGCTGTGGATACGTGCTGAAGCCCGGGTTTATGAGGACCGGCGACCTGCCCTTCGACCCCGAGACACCGCAGGAGCACAGCGATTACGCCCCTCTTCGCCTGTCCATTCAGGTCTGTGGAGTCTGGAGCCATCCTTGAGCAAGATGAACCATTACATGAAGGCTCTTTTCTCCACAGCATAAAGGGGCAGGATATTTTAGTGGTTACTGTGTTCAACTCTCAGACTAAATGTAATGACCCAATGTGTGAAGTGTTCCTGTATGCGTCCTTGAGAGGGAGTTTTAAAGGTGGTTATATGCCTTATAAGATCTCAGTCATTGTACTTTATGCCATTTTGTCACTGTAACTAAAATAAGACATTTAGAGAAAACAGGTACAAAATCCTAAATTTGTGAACGATCGAATCTGCTCCAAACTCAAGTCAGAATTAGAATGCCTTCATTGTCATTTTAAAAGTACAACACAATGGTCTAGGATTCCTCAAGACAAGGAAAAATGTAAATTATATTTACCAAAATGATTTGAATATATAATTGTATATATACATATTGCAGTGGCCCTATAAACAATAGAGCAAATCACAAATGTTTATACATGCAAAAAGGTGCATGTGGGTTTGATACAATATAGTATTGTAGCTACACAGAACAGAACAGTCCAACAGTACAGTATTGTAGTTACACTGAATAGTCACTGTCAGACAGTGTTCAGTTTGTGTATGGCACAGGGTTAGAAACCGTTCCAAAGTCTGTTAGTCTGTGATGTGATGGACCTGAAGCGTCTCCCAGAGGGCAGCAGGTCCAACAGGTGATGTCCCGGGTGGGAAGAGTCTTTCTAGATGTTGGCTGCTCTGCTGAGGCAGCGGGATCTGAATGTATAGCCATGTACAACATTACCCAGGTCATCAGTGGGCAGCATCTCCCCAAGGTGAACCAGAAGGAGGGCTCCATCATTGACCCGTTGGTCCGTGTGGAGGTCTACGGGGTCCCTCAGGACCTGGCCAAGGAGGAGACCAGCCACATCCAGAACAACGGTGAGGACATGCAGAATGGTCCCGGGAGGCCAGCTGTTTGAGCCCCCGCTGCCTCGCAGTCTGATGCAGGAGTCTGTTACACATGGATGGTTCTTCCTCTTAAACAAGAATAACGCCCACGGCGGCCAGCAGCTAGTGGTATATCACCGACTCCAATCCTGGATTACTCCCATTCTATTCTATGTAAAGACTCACAGAACAGTTCCAGAGATATGGCTGAAAATGTGATTATTCTGCAATTTTCCAGCACAAAACTACCTTTTCTTATGGCAAAATAAGAAAGCTGAGAAAACAAACGTAATTGGACCTACTCTTCCAAAGATATGGCCAAAAAAGCGAGCTGTGAAGCACCCCTGGTGGCCAATTTTCAAATCGTTCACGTGAAATCGAATCAGTTCTTACCCTCAATGATATTAACTACACATCTGACAAACCTCCATGGTAATCATGTTTGAGTTATCGCGTTAACACCAAGGATCTGGTCGGGGTGATTCCATAATATCATGGAACTGTATTTCGGGAATTGAAATAATAATTATGCAAATGTTTTCCGACCAACCAGTGGTGAGTTGGTCTGAGGTTTTCTGGTCTACTGGTTAGGTTGACTCGCACAAAGTAGCTGGGTTCAAACCCCAATGTCCAGTCCAACGATCTGAATCTGAATCTGAACCTGTACCCGTATACCTGCTTACCTTTAATTTATACAAAACCAGAAACCAGCTCACCAGTAATATATACCTATATCTATAAATATATCAATATATATCTCTTTGGTTTCCTTGTTACCTGTAGGTTTTAACCCTGTGTGGAACGAGACGCTTAATTTCATGGTCCACAGCCCTGAGCTGGCCCTGGTGCGCTTTGTGGTGGAGGACCACGACAAGGCCTCCAGGAATGACTTCGTAGGCCAGTTCACTCTCCCCTTCGCCAGCATCCGAACAGGTAGGGACCAGCTGGAAGAATACCACATACCTCCAGTTCATTCAAACAATATTAAAGTTATCTACGGATCTGCTGATAAAATGCACGCACTTACGATAAGACAATGTAGCTATAATTCTATATTTGTGTTATATGATAAGTATATATTTATGAATCTATTGAATCAATACAACGTGTCTAGGGCTAGATTAATATTCCATGCCTTTGATCCACTCTCTGGTTTGCGGTGGGTTTGGAGGTACAATGCTAAACACACGTCTCTCTTCTTCAAGGTTATCGCCATATTCACCTCCTGTCTAAAGATGGGACCTCCATACCTCCTGCCTCTCTGTTCGTCAAGGTAAACATCTCAGAGCTAACACGAGGGCCAGAAAAAGGACACCTGCACTCTGAAGCAACGGGTTCTGAAGGAATAGCATGAAGGACATCATGCAAGCAGAATGTTCCAATAGCTTCATAGAAGTCTAAAGTTACCAGTGGGATCATTTGTTAAATGTGTTTCCAAAGCGTACGAGCCATAAGCAGTCGAAGTACCAAAGACAGTTGGTGCATCTCTCCAAAAAGACCCCTGTGTATTATGTCTGAGGAGAACAGAATATATTATGAAATCTACTAAAGCCCAAGGGTTAGCCCAAGAATGGGTTGCCAAGGGGAAATGAGTGCATTAATGCATTAGTAGCATTAATATTAAAGCAGTATTATTGCATTAGTAGTATGAGTATTAAAGCAGTATTATTGCGTAAGTAGTATGAGTATTAAAGCAGTATTATTGCATGGACTGGACGGCTGCCAAGACACGGGCTGTGATACTTTCATCTCACTGAGCTCCCAATTCATAAAACACAAGACATTACAGATTATGGAAATAATCAGTACTATGGAAATACTGATCCTCCAAAAAATACATCTCTCAGGGCTGTATGATCAAACCTTAATGCTTAACTTGTAGCTTAATTTTGCATTCAATGCACGTATGAGTGTGAGTCCGGTATGACATGTCTTGTTCTATGTTTTTTACTATTAAATTGTTTAGAGATATGTATAATAGAGCTATGTATGCTATGTATACTACATGATGTATACTACTACTGTACTGATGTATAAACATCATGTAGTATACAAGATGTATACATCATGTATACTACATGATGTATACATCATGTATACATCATGTATACTACATGATGTATACATGATGTATACATGATGTATACATCATGTAGTATACATCATGTATACATCATGTATACATCATGTATACATCATGTAGTATACATGATGTATACATGATGTATACTACATGATGTATACATGATGTATACTACATGATGTATACATGATGTATACATCTTGTTTACATTAATGCAATGCAAAGATGGCCAACTAGCAGTATTTAGAGCGTATTTAATGATTCAAGCACTGCATTGAGTTGTTTTGAGAACTAGGATATATACGGACATATACGTCACGTATAAAATATGTATATACCAATATGCTTGTGATGGATTAAACTAATCGGATTCAGTCTCTATATTTGTAAGTGTCTTTGTTTTGTGTCTAGGAACTTTTATAAACACAATTACATACAAAATATATGTTTTCTCACATGAAATACATAGTCTAGTAAAAGTGCCATAGACAACTATCAAATACATCTGATGTGGACTATACATTTTAAGTACAACTAAAACGCTATATCCTGTGAATTCCATTATACAAAGTAATTTGAATGATTCATACAGTCACATGGATCTTCAAGCTAATGCTAGAAGGCCAATCTAGCTTTTCAAGGACTTCTAAATGATTGTTTCAATGGCTAATACTATTTATGCAATATAAACCTTACACACTTAAAGAACTATGCTGGAAATAAGGGCTTTTTATAAAACTTTCATAAAATGTCTATAGAAAGGCACCAAACAAATAGAATTGGAGCCCAAGAGCCAAACAAATTAGCACAAATGTATGCTGGTAAAATAGATCCCCTCTACATCTTTAAGTCAATATTTACACGTCACTTTCAACTGAAACACTGAAAAGTTCAATTCCCATCCATCGTGACCTCTCTGATCCTCCCTCCTCCATCAGTCTGTCTCTGAGGTCCATCCTCCTCCCGTACCACCCCACACATGGCCTCCTTCAGGGTGAGTCCAGGGGCCTCCTGGTCCCTCCCCTCCCCTCCCTCCTCCCCCCGTACCACCCCACACATGGCCTCCTTCAGGGTGAGTCCAGGGGCCTCCTGGTCCCTCCCCTCCCCTCCCTCCTCCCCCCGTACCACCCCACACATGGCCTCCTTCAGGGTGAGTCCAGGGGCCTCCTGGTCCCTCCCCTCCCCTCCCTCCTCCCCCCGTACCACCCCACACATGGCCTCCTTCAGGGTGAGTCTGGGGGCCTCCTGGTCCCTCCCCACCCCTCCCTCCTCCCCCTGTACCACCTCACACATGGCCTCCTTCAGGGTGAGTCTGGGGGCCTCCTGGTCCCTCCCCACCCCCTGCTCTGGCGTCACCCCCGGGTGGTGCCTGAGCAGGTGCCTCACCGCCTGGAACCTCTGCTTGGCACGGTACGGACAGCGGAGGCAGCGGTATGGCCGCTGCTCGGTGTGCGACAGGAAGTGATGTCGCAGGCCGGCGGGCCAGCGGAAGGCCTTGTGGCAGGAGCCACAGGCGTAGGGGCGTGTGGCGCTGTGCTGCCGCTGGTGGGTCTTCAGGACGAAGCGCGTTTTGAAGGCCTTGCCGCACGTCTCGCACACGTAGGAGCGGGCGGCGCAGTGCTGTGCGGCGCGGTGGGCGCGCAGGCCGTCCGCCCGGTTGCTGCGGTAGGAGCAGTCGCTGCAGGCGTGCGCCTTCTCACCTGGGAGGACCGTCTTATATCATCATCATCATCATGTCATACAGTGAACATTAAAAGGCTGTTTGATGGGCTCGTTTCCTTCATGTAGAAGATAGGCAGAAAGAGGTTGAAATAGCACAGCACCAAATCAAACCCACCCCTGTATTAGAAACGATGTACTGCTACTACTACTATTACTCGATTAGTAGTAGTTTACTAATTAATTACTTGTAATTACTTGTACAAGTAATTACAGGATACAAGATGTTTTATTTGCCATTTGCAACAACTTCAATGGAAGGCTTCCTCCCCATTCCCTCCCGCAGTATGTACTTTTAAAACAATACTATAAAAAATACAATGAGAACAATTGACTATTTATCTGACTCATTACAATATCCCGATGTTTCATTGATACCTGTGTGTTTTGTCATGTGGTACGATGTTTCATTGATACCTGTATGTTTTGTCATGTGGTACGATGTTTCATTGATACCTGTATGTTTTGTCATGTGGTACGATGTTTCATTGATACCTGTATGTTTTGTCATGTGGTACGATGTTTCATTGATACCTGTGTGTTTTGTAATGTGGTACGATGTTTCATTGATACCTGTATGTTTTGTCATGTGGTACGATGTTTCATTGATACCTGTATGTTTTGTCATGTGGTACGATGTTTCATTGATACCTGTATGTTTTGTCATGTGGTACGATGTTTCATTGATACCTGTATGTTTTGTCATGTGGTACGATGTTTCATTGATACCTGTGTGTTTTGTAATGTGGTACGATGTTTCATTGATACCTGTATGTTTTGTCATGTGGTACAATGTTTCATTGATACCTGTATGTTTTGTCATGTGGTACGATGTTTCATTGATACCTGTGTGTTTTGTCATGTGGTACTTCAGCTGTGTCTTCCATTTGCATTTGTATCCACATTCCGTGCACAAGTACTTCTTCTCTGGCTGGTGAACTCTCATGTGAATCTGTCTCAAACACAAAAGGGAGGCATACATACTGTACAGTCAGGCTTGGCTTGGTTAATGTTCCTGCTTGTGAATGGAAACCACCAAAGGCAAATGAATGCTAACTTAGATACTAACATAGAAAGGACTCCTACCAACCTAACACCAGGTCGAAGGTTGGTTAGCCAGTACAACCACTTACTCGGTCATCAGAAGATATATTTGAAATGGCTTGTAACGACTAATCAACCTCTGACCTGGTATTCAAATAGGGGTCCTTTAATCAAACCATGGTGTAATGCTCACCTTCAACCTGAAGGGGTCACTGCAGGTGTAGCTACACTGCTCACAGCGGTAGGGTTTCTCCCCGGTGTGTATGCGGATGTGCCAGGTTATCTTCTGCTTGTTTGGTGTGGTGTACTTGCAGTCGGTACACTTGTAAAGCCGTGTGCCCCCATGTGAGCGGAGGTGCTGCTCCAAAACTAGCTGATGGTGACAGGAGAACTCACAATGGCTGCACTTGAGCGGCTTGTCTTCCCCGGAAACCTCCTCCTCCTCGTGCTCCTCCAACAGGTGCTGAGCCAACAGAGGCCTGGTTCTGCTAGCGAATGAGCATAGCTGGCAGCGGTGCCCTAGATGGCTTCTCTGGTGCGTTTCCAGGGTCTCCTTGGTGTCGAAGCGCTGCTGACAGGTGGAGCAGTTGAGCAGAGAGTGAATACCCTGCTGGTGGCTTTTGAGAGCAGCGTTACTGCCACACGTAAAGTCACATTCAGGGCAGGAGAGCGAGTCCTGGAGCCGGTGGACGCGTTTGGAATGGTTCCTTAGAGCCGTGTTGGAACTGAAGCAAGCTTCACAATGAGCACAAGAGTGCCGGAGCTCCCCAGTGTGGCATCGGAGGTTGTGGCGCCTTATGTCGTCCAGGGTGTAGCCGCTGAAGTCGCAGAGCGAGCAGAAATGAGCGGGATTCCTGTCGTGTACACGCGTCTTGTGTTGGCGCAGTTTGGTCGTGGTGCCGAAGGTCTTATCGCATTCTTTGCAGGAGTAGCGGCCGAGGCCGGTGTGCAGCGACCGGTGCTCCTCAAGCCGGTGACGGCGGGTGGTACTGAAGGGGCAGAGGGGGCAGCGGTGGGGTCGTGAACCCTTGTGTTTGACCGCAATGTGCTGAGCCATGAGGCGCACCTGGTTACAGGTGAAGCCGCAGTGTTCACAATGTAAGCGTTGAGGCTTTGCTTTCTCGTGGACAGAGGAAACGTGATTCATCAAAGAACTCTGGGACTTTGCTATAAACGAGCAGAGGTGGCACTGGATTTCATTGGCTTTAAGGCAGCCTCTCTTTTGGTGGCTGTCGAGGGCCCGTTTCTGACTGCATTTGAATGAACATTTGGGGCAGAAGATGAGTTGCTTTTTCAACTTTGTCAAAGTTTTGGTTGTACTCCTGTTGTCCTTTTTATCACCCAGGACTTCTGAGTGTTTGAGTGTGCTATTTGAATCAGCATCTGCATATGCTAACTGGCTTCGATCCTCATCTTTCTTTTCAGAGTTTTGTCTGCAGGCTGTGCAGTGATGTTTAACTGTTGCCAACCTGACTGAGGAAAAATTGCATTGTTTGCAGGTGAATTTCCCTTGTTCTTTAGTGTAAAGCACCGTTTTCTTTGACAAACTTCTTTCTTTGTCATTAGAAATTGCTTTCTTCATAAGTTTAACTTTGAAATGTTCCTTTTGCTTGCCTTTTGATTCACCAGTGGTAGCGACATTAGATACAGATTTCCCATCTCTTGTTTGAGTTGTACTTCCGTTATTTATGGTAACCTCCACATGATGTTCATCTATTTCATCAATACGGTGAACGCCTGGACTCACTGTTGTCTGTGCAGTTGAAACACCTTTAAAGGCTCTTGAGTTTTGCTGGCGAGCCGGGCACTTCTTAACGAGGTGTGTATCGAGGCCTCGCCTTTGTTTGAAATGTGCCCCACAGGCCTGGCAGTCATGTCCCTTAGATCTATTCTGGCACACAAATTGACAGTGGTGCTTCAAGGCGCTTCCCTTGCGAGTCACATACAAGCACTTGTTGCAGCGGTACACGTCTTTAGTCTGCACTACGAGCATCTTCACCCGTCCTTCCATAACCATTGCCTCTGCCTGGTCCCTGTCATGCTTCTTCATGGCTTTCAGGTGGATTTCAGCTTGTGAGTGGGCGGTAGGGTCGGAGGACCCATGGATGATTTTTCCTGCTTTCTCCAACTCATTGTTGATGAAGCCATCATTTTCATCCATTTCACGTTGATCACAGTCAGCTTCTTGTTCTGCAGAACTTGGTGAATCCCTTGGGCTGAAGCCTCTCCGTTGTTGTGGAATATCACAATCTTCCTTATTTGAAGTGGATGTGGTGGCATTTGGATACTGGACATGACCCTTCTCAACAGCACATTCAGCTGTTGAAAGTGTGGTCAACACCAACGTACAATACTCCTCGTGACTGCTCCCGGATGAAGCATCTTCTGGAACGGCCCCAACATCTACCCCTTCTGAGATGACATTCACTCTGTTTCCTGGATTTGAGGATAGAGAAAAAGACAATTCCTGGTTCCAGTTTAGTTCAGTACGATCGGGCTGACCGATCAGAGGTGTCGGTTCTGATTGGTCCTGACCTACAGGGGGCTTAAGGTAGAAATCCTGGACACATTCGAGAGCATTTCTTTCCTTCTCTCTCAGGGCATAGTTCTCTAGCCATCCTTTGTCCCCAGGAACGTAACCATGTACCTTTCTCTTGTGCAGGAACAGGCTGACGGTGCTGAAGGAGCTGTAGGAGCAGAGAGCGCAGCGGAACTCCTTCAGCCTGGTGTGTTTACAATTCTCATGGTTCTGGAGCGCCTGGCGGTAGCAGCTGGTATAAGCGCAGTATTGACACTGGTAGGCTGTCTGCTGGGGCCCGGCGGAGTGCTTGGTCAACATGTGCTTATGAAGTTCGTACTTCCGCTTGCAGGCGTAAGCGCAGATCTCGCACATGAGCGACTTGGCCTGATGTCGAAGCTTGTGGCTGTTGAGCTGGTCTCTCCGGTGACAGTGGTAGGGACACTGGTCACACTCGTACCTTCAGGGGGAAACCAGAAGGTGTCATGTTTAAAGCAGCTACTTCCTACTTACCCTACGCTGGGCCTTTGAAACCCATTTAGACTGCAATGGACTCAACTCTGTATAGTTTGTTTTCTCTAATAAATAATTTGAACAACCACCGGATTTACATTGACCTAAGATGTAGGCTACATTTTAAGACCATTGATATGGATGATACTGGAAATACAAGCTACGTCAATAACATCATTGAGCAAACACTAAAATCAATCAGCACAAACTCTGGTGAAGCAGAGGTAATGGAGTGGCTGTTTTGACACTCATTTAAGCCAATTGGAAACCACAAGCAAGTATATGTTAAACAGTTTGATTTTGGTCTGCCTTCAAGGCTTGTTTACCTGAGATCTCTGGTGTGTTTCCGCATGTGTACGTTCAGATAGTGCTTCCATTTTGTGACGTAGCCGCACTCTGAACACATGAAGTTCTTGTCATCAGAGTGTGTGAGCATGTGCTTGGTGAGGTAGGACTCATCCCGGCACCTGAAGTCACACACGCTGCACTTGTGAGGCTTCTCACCTTTCCAAGGAGGAAACATGAGGAGAAAAACAAGAGGGTTAGGGTGAGTCTCAACAAGGAATGGATAAGGACGTGTTTCTGGCTCTTCTCTATGGAACAGCCAGTAGCTACGCCGTGGGTCTCTGGTGAACTGACATTGATCTGAAGGTCTTTCCAACAGTCAGTGTGATCTAGAATTTGAAGATGTTTTTATTATGTGATTTTATTCTTGCTGTAAAGTATTTTGAAAGGCACTATACTGAATAATATACTAATAACATGTACTATTTATTATTATTATTAGGTATTTGTGGATTTGTTTTTCTCTGGATTCTTATTATTATTTTGTTTAATCATATCTCAGCCTTGACCCATAAGGTCCCCCTGGATAACCACTGACCCAAATGTGTAGAGATGCTCTATGGATGTGTGTCTCATCGAAGGACCCAAAGCGATTGAATAAAAAAGGAAAATGCCAGAGTTATGCAGAATTTAAAGGCTTGTCTCAATAGTTGTTGCTAATTTTCGGGAAAACTTTCAGGAAAAATTTTCTTATGAGGAACCACTGGCCCAAATTAAAAAGACCTTCCATAGACAATAGACATGCTCTATCTGCAGATCTGATTCAAAGATATTAACAAAATTGTAATTCGTTTTTTGAAATGGCACAGAATAGCATATATATTTTTTTATTTTCTATCAATCATAACTGTGCCTTCAGAAAGTCCCAGGGGTTAACACCTTGGTAGACAGATAACATCACACCACAGGATCAGTTCCAGTGTTTGGCTAAGTGCTTGGCACCACTTTGCCCACAGGAGGCACAAATACATATCTAAATGCCAATTTATCTTAGCCAAATTTGTCACACATATTTGATGAGTAGTTTGGGACCACTTGGCCCTAGGAGCGGGGCTCTATCATTTGCGGTCAAAGTCAAACAACGCGCTGAACATGTTTGGTCTTCAACCCAAAAGGTCTGGGATACATTTCTCTGTACAGTTGAAAGAGTCCTGAAAACTTCAGCAATCTAATTCAAAATTACCGCTAACCCAAATGACAAAACAATTGGTATAGATGCTCTATGGAAGTGTCTGATCTTAAAAGCAAAAGGGTTATTATATTTCGATATTTGAATGGAAATGACAGGAGGCGTAGAGACCCACGGCCGACCTATGGTGGATAGCAGACGTAATACATTGGGCTTAATGGAGCTTGTTACACACTGAACCAGAACATACGAATTAACATCCTCCTCACCACTGTGCATCAACATGTGCCGGTTCAAACCCCGCTTGTGAACGGTTACGTAGCTGCACTGGGGACACCGGTGGATCTTCTCGCCGGCGTGCAAATGTCCCACGTGCTCCTGGAACTCCACAGGGTTGAAGGTGATGAAGGCGCAGAACTCACAGTGGAGCTCGTCCTCCCCGGCGTGGCCTCGGCGCCGGTGCTGCAGGAAAACGCTCTTGTTGGAGCAGGAGAACCGGCACTGAGGGCAGTGGTAGGCCAGGTGCACGCGGCCATGCTCCTCCATGGCCGTCTCGTCGGCGAAGACGGCGTCGCAGGCGTGATGGCGACACACCACGGCCGTGATGCCGTGGGCCTCCCTGGCGTGTCGCAGTAGTTCCTTGCGCAGGGAACCCCGGAATGGGCAGCCCTCTCGGAAGCAAGGCAGAGCTCGTTGGTCCGGCGTGACGTTGTGGGTCTTCATGTGGGCCTTGAGCGACCCACTCCGCAGAAACATTTGGCCGCAGGCGATGCAAGGGTAGGTGGGTACGCCAGGAGAAGGTGGCTCCCCCGCAGCCTCCTGTTCCCCGGAGGCGTCCTCCCCGTGGACGTTGGCGAGGTGGCGGCGGACGGCGTTGCGCTCCACGGCGGAATAGTCACAGCGGCTGCAGCGGTGGAGCTTCTGGCCGGCCTCGCGCAGCCTGTGCACACGGAGCTTGCTCTGGCTGGTGAAGTAGCGCTGGCAGGTAGGGCACTGGAGGCCGGGGCTGGGGGAGTGGAGGCGAAGGTGCTCCTGGAGGTGGGAGCGCATCTTGAAGCAGCGCCGGCATTTGGGGCAGGTGTGCGTGCGGAATATGTGCTCTGAACCCTCCGCAAGGTATTCTGGGAAAACAAGGAGACCTCATGAAGGATGGACTCCCTCACCTGACAGATTAGATGTTTTAATGCAATTTTTGTGATTGATCCAAAAACGACTAAATATGACATATCACAGAGGAATGTATCCACTACACACTGACCAAATCCCTGCCCCTAGTGTAGTTAGTGTAGTTAGTGTAGCTAGTGTAGTTAGTGTAGCTAGTGTAGTTAGTGTAGTTAGTGTAGTTAGTGTAGTTAGTGTAGTTAGTGTAGCTAGTGTAGTTAGTGTAGTTAGTGTAGTTAGTGTAGCTAGTGTAGTTAGTGTAGTTAGTGTAGTTAGTGTAGTTAGCAGATCCCCCGTAGCTTCATTCAGTCACTGTGAGGCCTGGCTCCAACACATTTCTTTTAGGTTATCTGGTTGGCTACTAGCCAGGTGGGAAAATAGACTCCACCCATTAAATAGCCTTAAAGGAACATAATTACTGTAATTAGACTGTAATTACAATAAAATTATGGATTTATGTTGTCCATCATTTTAAATGAGTGGAAATATATATTTGGTGATATGGAAATATTTGATCATTTGGATTGCACATGCATAACAGTATGATCAAATCCTTAACCATATCAAAACATATTATAGTCGCTCATTATGTTTCTTATAATAATAATTCTAATTATTTGTATCTAGAAATATATGCACAAAACTGCAAATATAACTATATACGGCCGTTTTATTCTAGAACAATAATAGAAGCACTTGCGACTTGCCTTTAGAAGGAGGTGAGCCCCTCACACTGGGAACTGCGCTCTTGTTTCCTCCCTGGTCTCCTGGTTTCCTTCTCTTGGTCTTGAGATCCAGAACCTCTGGTTCTCTTGTTCTCTGGTTCTCTGGAACCTCTGGTTCTGCAGCATCGGGTTCATCCTCTGACTGCAGGTAGTGAGGGTTGGGTCTGCGGTTCCTTTTGGGCCGTCCAGAGGTCAGAAACTGGCTGACCCCAAGTGGGCTCGGGCCTGGCGACAGATGTGGAAAAGGTTTTAAAATATAGCAAAGATATACACTTTTAATAATAAGCCATGGTGAACTGAAATGTTTGAGCCCAATTCAGAGAGAGAGAGAGAGACAGACAGACAGACAGACAGACAGACAGACAGACAGACAGCTTAATTCATTATTTGAGTCAAAAGAACGACTGTACATGTGGGTGTCAGAGGACCAGAGCACAGTAATAGTCACAGATACAATTGTATGAAGATATCAATCACAATGGTAATTGATATCTACCGTGTTGGTTCTCAGGGTGTTCACCTTCTTCTGTGGGATTAGGTTCCATCTGTTTAACACAAATTAAACTAAATAAATACAATTACATCTAACGTAATATCACATCCATGGTCTTCTGTGTTGTTGGTTTGGTATATGTATATGTATATGTATATGTATATATATATATGTTGTATAGGTGATTGTGGAATACAGATGAAAGATGACGTCGTTATGAAACATAGCTCGACCGACTGCCCCATATTTCCCGGTGCGATCCACCCGTTAACCAGCAGACCAAACCCATTAAACACGTCAACTAAGGTGTTCCTTTATCTGCTGTTTTAACGTGTATATTATCTGCTGTTTTAACTTGTGTGTGTGTATATATATACATATATATATATACATATATATATATATATATATATATATATATATATATATATATATATATATATATATATGTATATATATATATATATGTATATGATTTTGTTATAGTTTAACTTGCCTTTTATTCACCATTCAGCTCAACAGCGTCGCCATTAGCCTCTTGTTGTTGTTCTGTTAAATAAAAACAAACAACGTCTAATCTAATCCAGTTTACGATGCATCATATTTACACATCCAATCGTTATGTTTAATAAAATGTGGCAGATTCACTGAAAACGATAAAGTGTTTAAATCGAATTTACACGAAGGGGTTTTACAACAAGGACAATGTTTACATGAAGTAGGAACGGACGTTCCGGGGTTCCGGTGGACCGTCGGAGTTGTGTTGGTGGGGGACACACTGAGATGCAGAGGACACTATGGAGGGGATGAGGAGCGAGGAGACATGTTGGTCCCGTTAACCGAGTGAGTCGTCTTCATATCTCTGTTTTCTCTCCTACTTTAACCCAAGATGTCGGCCGTGTCCCAGCTGCTGGACGGGCTGAAGGACAACCCGTACTTCGGGGCCGGGTTCGGGCTGGTGGGGGTCGGGACGGCCCTGGCCCTGGCCCGGAAGGGAGCCCAGGTGGGGCTGATGTTCTTCCGGCGGAACTACATGATGACCCTGGAGGTCGCGAGCCGGGACTCGAGCTACGGCTGGCTGCTCCGCTGGCTGACGGAGCAGGGGGGGCACACCCAGCACCTGAGCGTGGAGACCTCCCACCGGGCCGGGGAGAGCGGCCGGGCCCGGACCCGCTTCACCTTCCACCCCAGCCCCGGGAACCACGTCATCTGGTGAGAGGCTGGAGGCTAGAGGAGAGGCTCACTAGAAGAGAGACTCACTAGAGGAGAGACTGGAGTGACTCACTAGAGGAGAGACTGGAGAGGCTCACTAGAGGAGAGACTCACTAGAGGAGAGACTGGAGAGACTCACTAGAGGAGAGACTTACTAGATGAGAGACTGGAGAGGCTCACTAGAGGAGAGACTCACTAGAGGAGAGACTGGAGAGACTCACTAGAGGAGAGACTTACTAGATGAGAGACTTACTAGAGGAGAGGCTGAAGAGACTCACTAGAGGAGAGACTGGAGAGGCTCACTAGAGGAGAGACTGGAGAGGCTCACTAGAGGAGAGACTTACTAGAGGAGAGACTGGAGAGACTCACTAGAGGAGAGACTGGAGAGACTCACTAGAGGAGAGACTCACAAGAGGAGAGGCTGGAGAGCCTCACTAGAGGAGAGACTCACTAGAGGAGAGACTTACTAGATGAGAGACTTACTAGAGGAGAGACTGGAGAGGCTCACTAGAGGAGAGACTGGAGAGGCTCACTAGAGGAGAGACTGGAGAGACTCACTAGAGGAGAGGCTGGAGAGACTCACTAGAGGAGAGACTGGAGAGGCTCACTAGAGGAGAGACTCACTAGAGGAGAGACTGGAGAGGCTCACTAGAGGAGAGACTCACAAGAGGAGAGACTGGAGAGGCTCACTAGAGGAGAGACTCACAAGAGGAGAGGCTGGAGAGCCTCACTAGAGGAGAGGCTGGAGAGACTCACAAGAGGAGAGGCTGGAGAGACTCACTAGAGGAGAGGCTGGAGAGGCTCACTAGAGGAGAGGCTCACTAAATGAGAGGCTGGAGAGACTCACAAGAGGAGAGGCTAGAGAGACTCACTAGAGGAGAGGCTAGAGAGACTCACTAGAGGAGAGACTCACTAGAGGAGAGGCTAGAGAGACTCACTAGAGGAGAGACTGGAGAGACTCACTAGAGGAGAGGCTGGAGAGACTCACTAGAGGAGAGACTGGAGAGACTCACTAGAGGAGAGGCTGGAGAGACTCACTAGAGGAGAGACTGGAGAGACTCACTAGAGGAGAGGCTGGAGAGACTCACTAGAGGAGAGACTCACTAGATGAGAGACTCACTAGAGGAGAGGCTAGAGAGACTCACTAGAGGAGAGGCTGGAGAGACTCACTAGAGGAGAGACTCACTAGAGGAGAGGCTGGAGAGGCTCACTAGAGGAGAGACTCACTAGAGGAGAGGCTAGAGAGACTCACTAGAGGACAGGCTGGAGAGGCTCACTAGAGGAGAGACTCACTAGAGGAGAGGCTAGAGAGACTCACTAGAGGAGAGACTCACTAGAGGACAGGCTGGAGAGACTCACTAGAGGACAGGCTGGAGAGACTCACTCGAGGAGAGGCTGGAGGCTCATTCCACCCAGGTGTACCACAGAACGCCAACGTCAGACTCTTTAATTCATCTACCTCGGGCCGTGAGAGGGACAGGGGAGACTCAGTGACCTGAGGCCAACGCTCTGTAAATCCTCTCACTGTAAATTCAATTTCACTTTTCACATGTCACTTTTTCAGTATTCATCCGAGTTATTTATTAATATATTATTACTGCCAATTTGCACTATACGTATTGTTGTGTATTGTATATACCTACATATTACTGTATTAATACTGTAAATTGTGCAATTCATCTATCAATACATTTAGATTTCATTTAGAGTTCATTTAGTTATATTTTGTTTATACTAGTTTTGTTTAGTTAGTTGTTGTTATTTAATTTTTAGTTTTTAGGTATTAGTATATTTTTGTGTGCATTTATTCCCCCTGTGTCAACTGTCAACCTTCATTTCCCTCGGGATAAATAAAGTTATCTTGAATCTTGAGAGGCTCACTAGAGGAGAGGCTGGAGAGACTCACTAGAGGAGAGGCTGGAGAGACTCACTAGAGGAGAGACTCACTAGAGGAGAGGCTGGAGAGACTCACTAGAGGAGAGACTCACTAGAGGAGAGGCTGGAGAGACTCACTAGAGGAGAGGCTGGAGAGACTCACTAGAGGAGAGGCTGGAGAGACTCACTAGAGGAGAGACTCACTAGAGGAGAGGCTGGAGAGACTCACTAGAGGAGAGGCTGGAGAGACTCACTAGAGGAGAGACTCACTAGAGGAGAGGCTGGAGAGACTCACTAGAGACTCACTAGAGGAGAGGCTGGAGAGACTCACTAGAGGAGAGACTCACTAGAGGCTGGAGAGACTCACTAGAGACTCACTAGAGGAGAGACTAGAGACTCACTAGAGGAGAGGCTGGAGAGACTCACTAGAGGAGAGGCTGGAGAGACTCACTAGAGGAGAGACTCACTAGAGGAGAGGCTGGAGAGACTCACTAGAGGAGAGACTGGAGAGACTCACTAGAGGAGAGACTAGAGAGACTCACTAGAGGAGAGGCTGGAGAGACTCACTAGAGGAGAGACTCACTAGAGGAGAGACTAGAGAGACTCACTAGAGAGACTCACTAGAGGAGAGGCTGGAGAGACTCACTAGAGGAGAGGCTGGAGAGACTCATGAGAGGAGAGACTCACTAGAGGAGAGGCTGGAGAGACTCATGAGAGGAGAGACTAGAGACTCACTAGAGGAGAGGCTGGAGAGACTCATGAGGAGAGACTAGAGACTCACTAGAGGAGAGGCTAGAGAGACTCATGAGGAGAGACTAGAGACTCACTAGAGGAGAGGCTAGAGAGACTCACTAGATGGACCTAACCCACAAGCTGAACGGAACCCTTTGGATTTAATGATTCATATTATAGCTATATATATATATATATATATACATACATACATACATACACACATATATATGTGTGTATATATATGTGTATATGTATGTATGACGTGACCGTCGTTTTTGTATTTTACTGTATATAATGTATTATAAACCGTTGAAACAAATTGTATACCTTATTCTAAACCATAAGGCATGGTAAAGTACATGCTTTCAATACTGTATTTCCTAACGGAGCCTCTGTTATAACCTGACCTGGAGCGCAGGTACGGGAGGAAGTGGATCCGGGTGGAGAGGACCAGGGAGAAGCAGATGGTGGATCTGCACACGGGGGTTCCCTGGGAGTCCGTCACCTTCACGGCTCTGGGGAGGGACAGACAGGTCTTCTTCAACATCCTGCAGGAAGGTAACCCGTCTCTCCTCTCTGAGCTAAGGGTCCATAGTTCTCATATTCATACTAGTTTTATTTGATCAGCGTTCATATACTGCCCAAGTCACAAGGTCCATGTCTCACCCCTTAGTGACCCGTGGTATAGCCTAAAGGACCATGTCTCACCCCTTATTGACCCGTGGTATAGCCTAAAGGACCATGTCTCACCCCTTATTGACCCATGGTATAGCCTAAAGGACCATGTCTCACCCCTTATTGACCCGTGGTATAGCCTAAAGGACCATGTCTCACCCCTTTGTGACCCATGGTATAGCCTAAAGGACCATGTCTCACCCCTTATTGACCCATGGTATAGCCTAAAGGACCATGTCTCACCCCTTATTGACCCATGGTATAGCCTAAAGGATCATGTCTCACCCCTTAGTGAGTGACCCATGGTATAGCCTAAAGGACCATGTCTCACCCCTTTGTGACCCATGGTATAGCCTAAAGGACCACCATGTCTCACCCCTTAGTGACCCATGGTATAGCCTAAAGGACCATGTCTCACCCCTTATTGACTCATGGTATAGCCTAAAGGACCATGTCTCACCCCTTAGTGACCCATGGTATAGCCTAAAGGACCATGTCTCACCCCTTAGTGACCCATGGTATAGCCTAAAGGACCATGTCTCACCCCTTATTGTCTCATGGTATAGCCTAAAGGACCATGTCTCACCCCTTTGTGACCCATGGTCATAGGTAGGTCATAGGTAAGCTACAACCTGGCTATAGGCCATCACCACTGAGAGGGAACACCACGCAGGGGGCCAGAGAGAGAGTCATTTATTAATGGATGAATTCATCTTTAATTAATCAAACGAGTAACGATACACACATGAGGTGTAAGGGTCCGTGTTCTCAGGGAAGGTTTGATCTGTGTGTTTAGCAGCAAGAGAGCCCCGTTCATCTAGCTGGCACTTATAGACTATCCATCACTATATTGTCTAGTGATGGATAGTCTATCGCTCAAAATGTACAGCGTATAGAACTTTATCCACTGGCACTTCAGGTCCGAATGCTAAGCTTTTCCTCCACTGTCAATATTTAGGCTACATTACGTTCTGTGTCTACATTTCTCATATTTCTCATATATTGTGTATGTTGGTTCAGTTTGATTGCATACAAAAAAAATAATTTTTAATTACCGCCCTGAACTTAATATCTGCTCTATTATACTACTTATACAACATTGTAATTACAACGCTATTCTTATTGCTGAACATCGCCACATATGGGAGGTTAATAAAGTATATATTGGGCTTTGCAGCTAGAGAGTTGGCCCTGAAACAAGAGGAAGGCCGAACCGTGATGTACAACGCCATGGGGGGCGACTGGCGGCCATTTGGGTTTCCACGGCGACCGAGACCCCTGAACTCTGTGGTCCTGGAGTCGGGCGTGGGAGAGAGGATCGTAGACGACGTGAAGGAGTTCATCGGAACTCCAAAGTGGTACACGGACAGAGGTGGGTGGTTCCAGGACCTGTAGTCTCTCAGACCTGGGAGAAAACACATGTTTATGGATCAGGATAATTTAGTGGTTAAGATGTCTGACTCAGCCGAAAGGTTCTGGGTTTTAACCCTGATGTCTGCAGTATCTGTATGTATCTAGTAGCCACATGCCATTTGAATGGCTTCTTTAGCTCTTCTCCTTACGACTAGTGTTACGGACGCCAGCAGGGGGTGCTGTTCAGTGGTAAACCTCACTCCCCAGCAGGGGGCGCTGTTCAGTGGTAAACCTCACTCCCCAGTAGGGGGCGCTGTTCAGTGGTAAACCTCACTCCCCAGCAGGGGGTGCTGTTCAGTGGTAAACCTCACTCCCCAGCAGGGGGCGCTGTTCAGTGGTAAACCTCACTCCCCAGCAGGGGGCGCTGTTCAGTGGTAAACCTCACTCCCCAGTAGGGGGCGCTGTTCAGTGGTAAACCTCACTCCCCAGTAGGGGGCGCTGTTCAGTGGTAAACCTCACTCCCCAGCAGGGGGCGCTGTTCAGTGGTAAACCTCACTCCCCAGTAGGGGGCGCTGTTCAGTGGTAAACCTCACTCCCCAGCAGGGGGCGCTGTTCAGTGGTAAACCTCACTCCCCAGTAGGGGGCGCTGTTCAGTGGTAAACCTCACTCCCCAGCAGGGGGCGCTGTTCAGTGGTAAACCTCACTCCCCAGCAGGGGGCGCTGTTCAGTGGTAAACCTCACTCCCCAGCAGGGGGCGCTGTTCAGTGGTAAACCTCACTCCCCAGTAGGGGGCGCTGTTCAGTGGTAAACCTCACTCCCGGGACCTAAAAGACGTTCTAGCGATGAAGCTAGAACCCGTGGGTTTTAACTTCTCACGTAAGTACGCGGCCTCTTATGCTTGGGTGGTGAGATGGAGCGCTGGACGCTCCTGTTACACAGGATGCAGGGTGATGTGTAAACAGGTTTATTGCAGAGTTTGAAGTTGTTAGACAGCATAGCATGTGGTCATTGCCAGCACTCTCTCACCCGGCCCCTGAGACTGGGGCCGGGTGAGAGAGTGCTAAAACCAGCCACCAACTACACACTCCACACACCAAACGCCAAATTGAGAAACCTACTCTCCCAATCAATAAAAAACAAATAACCCACAAACCAGACTCAAACCCGGTTGCCATACAAAAAACAAAACAAAAAACACCAACACCATTGTCCACACCTCCGGCCTGGGCTGCTGCCTTGGCTGGCCGAGGCGCCTCTGGACCGGCTGTCACTGGGTTGTCTGGGAAACTAGGCATCTAGGCTGCAGTGGTAGCTCCTCAGATAGGCCCTCAACAGCCCCCAGTAAGGCATCATCCTTCCTCACCTCCTACCTGGAGCATGGGGCCTTGGGCTGCTGTGCTGGCCACAGGACTGCCACAGGTGACTAGCTGCAGGCGGTTGCTTCTAGAGGTTGCTGCGCTGTCAGTGTCCCGCACTGGGCTCGCTCCGGCTGGAGAGGCGACTTTCTGACATGAGAGCTAAAACCCATAGGCACTAGCTTCATCGCTGGAACATCTATTTAGGCATCGGGGAGTGAGGTTTAAAACAGCGCCACCCCCGTTACACTGCCACCCCCGTCCTCTGCTGGGCTCCACTATCGACCATCTCTGCGGGCGGGGAAGGGTCGGTGCTGGGAGCTGGCTGAGCCTTGTCCTGGTCAGGGAGGTCCCTGTTCAGGCCGGTGTAGCAGACAACGCTTCCACCGGCCGTTGGAATGTTGTAACATGGCTGCTTGAGGCTCCTCCTGAAGACAAGGACACAGGAATCTGGTTTATTGCAGTTATTGAGTTTCTAGTTGTTAAATGGTACACATTGCTAGCGCTCCTATCGGGGTATGTGTTGTGTTGTGGTGGCTGGTTTTAACCCACTCTAATCAGTCTGACTTCCGTCCGTAGTAATCCCGTTGCTGATTGACTGTTGTGTTGTCAGGGATCCCCTACAGGAGAGGCTATCTGCTCTATGGACCACCGGGCTGTGGGAAGAGCAGCTTTATGTGAGTTCACCAGCTGGGTCCCTGAGGGAGCTGTGAAGGCCAATCACACCGTGATATCCACATCACGGTGATATCCACATCACGGTGATATCCACATCACGGTGATATCCACATCACGGTGATATCCACATCACGGTGATATCCACATCACGGTGATATCCACATCACGGTGATATCCACATCACGGTGATATCCACATCACGGTGATATCCACATCACGGTGATATCCACATCACGGTGATATCCACATCACGGTGATATCCACATCACGGTGATATCCACATCACGGTGATATCCACATCACGGTGATATCCACATCACGGTGATTTCCACATCACGGTGATATCCATATTATTATATTTATTTGAACAAAAACAAGAGCAGAAGCCAACAAACAAATTCCTTCCAAAATATAATCATATAATTATATCCACGCAATGTTAATACGTAAAAAAAACCCATAAAACTCCACGTTGATCCACATGTTTACCCCACTTTATCCAAGGGAAAGGGTTCTCTGCTCTTAAAGGAACATGCACCCAATTTGACCCACACAACACTAATGTAACCAAAATAGGAGTAAATACATAAACATGAATACCAAATAAATAAATTCCGAAATATAGCTTAATATAAATTATTATAAACACCTAGGTATTTATGAGGCATTTGGCTCCTACAAAGTGTGCTTGAATCTTGTGTCCATGAAGTGGTCTGAGGAGTCGCTATACAGCTAAATGTATGACACAAAGCAATGTGACCTGGAGGAGAGAATTAACCCTTAGGTCTGTTCATGACAATAATGACAATCAATACACTATAGGGCAAATTATTCACAAGGCAACGATGATCAGCGTGTGTGTCCATGGTGTGTCTCTGCAGCACGGCCCTGGCAGGGGAGCTGGGTTACAGCATCTGTCTGATGAGTCTGAGTGACCGAAGCCTGTCTGACGACCGGCTCAACCACCTGCTGAGCGTGGCGCCCCAGCAGAGCATCATCCTCCTGGAAGACGTGGACGCTGCCTTCCCCAGCCGGGAGCTGCTACCCCCGGAGAGTAGGTTCCCCCTCCCCGTTCCTTCTCCTACTTTGGGTTTTAACCCTACAACTGTTGATACAACTGCATATCCCTGCTCACTACCGGTTGAATACTTCTATACTTACCTGTGTGTGTGTGTGTGTGTGTGTATACCTATAATTCTGCACATACAGTTGCAAGAAAAAGTATGTGAACCCTTTGGAATTACCTGGATTTCTGCATAAATTGGTCATAAAATGTGTTCTGACCTTCATCTAAGTCACAACAATAGACAAACACAGTCTGCTTAAACTAATACCACACAAACAATTATATGTTTTCATGTTTTTATTGAACACACCATGTAAACATTCACAGTGCAGGGTGGGAACCCTTGCAGATCAGACCAAACGGTCAGGAGGAATTTTGGACCATTCCTCTTTACAAAACTGTTTCAGTTCAGCAATATTCTTGGGATATCTGGTGTGATTCGCTCTCTTGAGGTCATGCCATAGCATCTCAATCGGGTTGAGGTCAGGACTCTGACAGGGCCACTCCAGAAGGAGTATTTTCTTCAGCTGAAGCCGTGCTGTTGTTGATTTACTTCTGTGCTTTGGGTCATTGTCCTGTTGCATCACCCATCTTCTGTTGAGCGTCAATTGGTGGACAGATGGCCTTAAGTTCTCCTGCAAAATGTCTTCCGTCATTTTTCCGTCGATGATAGCAATCTGTCCAGGCCCAGAGGCAGCAAAGCAGCCCCAAACCACGATGCCCCCTCCACCGTACTTCACAGTTGGGAGGAGGTTTTGATGTTGGTGTGCTGTGCCTTTTTTTCTCCACACATAGTGTTGTGTGTTCCTTCCAAACAACTCAACTTTGGTTTCATCTGTCCACAGAATGTTTAGCCAGTAGTGCTGTGGACCATCCAGGTGCTCTTTTGCAAACTTCAAACGTGCAGCAATGTTTTTTTTGGACAGCAGTGGCTTCCTCCGTGGTGTCCTCCCATGAACTCCATTCTTGTTCAGTGTTTTACGTATTATAGATTCCTCAACAGAGATTTTAGCATGTGCCAGAGATTTTTAGCTGACACACTAGGATTCTTCTTCACCTCATTGAGCGTTCTGCGCTGTGCTCTTGCAGTCATCTTTACAGGACGGCCACTCCTAGGGAGAGTAGCAACAGTGCTGAACTTTCTCCATTTATAGACAATTTGCCTTTGTGCGAGGCATGGTTCACATCAGGCAATGCTTCTTGTGAATAGCAAACTCAAAACTGGTGTGTTTTTTATAGGGCAGGGCAGCTTTAACCAACACCTCCAATCTGGTGTCATTGATTGGACTCCAGGTTGGCTGACTCCTGACTCCAATTAGCTCTTGGAGAAGTCATTAGCATAAGGGTTCACATACTTTTCCCACCCTGCACTGTGAATGTTTACATGGTGTTCAATAAAAACATGAAAACATATCATTGTTTGTGTGGTATTAGTTGAAGCAGACTGTTTGTCTATTATAGTATCTTATACATACTCTATAAGTTATTTTTATACCGTTACTACCGTTTTTATACCTAGAAGACATCTTATTTGTCTTCTATTTATTTATTTAATCACTGTACATTACATATCACCATGCACTTTACTGTTCATTATATATCACCATGCACTTTACTGTTCATTATATATCACCATGCACTTTACTGTTCATTACATATCACCATGCACTTTACTGTTCATTACATATCACCATGCACTTTACTGTTCATTACATATCACCATGCACTTTACTGTTCATTATATATCACCATGCACTTTACTGTTCATTATATATCACCATGCACTTTACTGTTCATTATATATCACCATGCACTTTACTGTTCATTATATATCACCATGCACTTTACTGTTCATTATATATCACCATGCACTTTACTGTTCATTATATATCACCATGCACTTTACTGTTCATTATATATCACCATGCACTTTACTGTTCATTATATATCACCATGCACTTTACTGTTCATTATATATCACCATGCACTTTACTGTTCATTATATATCACCATGCACTTTACTGTTCATTATATATCATCACTCTGGTTAGATGCCAACTTCTTTTCTCTACTGTACCTGTGCTGTGAAATGACAATACATTAGAATGTAATCTAAACTTATATTTTACATCCATGTAGGGGCTGCCAAGCGTTGGGCCGTGGAAAGAATGAATTAATAATCATGATCCGCCTTAAGGTCTCTGGCGCTCCAGCCTGAGATGGAACTGAAGTGACTTCCATTGAATTAATAATCTGATAAGGAACAGTAGAGGTCAAAGGGCATCTTGCCCCAGGATAACTGGCTCAGCTGCGGACGACAGGGAGGCTGAACATTTTTTATTAAAAAAATAGCCACTACAGGCTAAAAATGAAACCACTTATGCGAAGTTCACACCTCATGATTTAAGCCCAATCGGACACTCACCGACAGATTTTGCAGAAAAATGGTTGAAAATTGTGTGTTGGCTCGGGCGGTGGTCTCAGTCGAGTTTTTTTCTGAACAAATCGTGGTGTAAACAACTTCCAGCACTTCTTCCCTTCAGACGTCATATTGAAACTTCCTGTTTGGCGTTTGGTGTCATTTCCGTGTCACTTCTAGCGTGTGTTCTGTGACGGAGAGTAGTGAGTCAGGGGAATCCTCTGGTGATCCTGTAGTGAGCAGACCAGGCGGACTGGTCTGGGGGATCCTCTGGTGATCCTGTAGTGAGCAGACCAGGCGGACTGGTCTGGGGGATCCTCTGGTGATCCTGTAGTGAGCAGACCAGGCGGACTGGTCTGGGGGATCCTCTGGTGATCCTGTAGTGAGCAGACCAGGCGGACTGGTCTGGGGGATCACCCCAGACCAGTGTGACACCACAACGACTCGGCCATCGGACCACTTTGAAAACGGTGTCGTCTGCAGGTTTCAAATAGTAATGTGAAATGTCAACCGTCTCCCTTCTCTGCAGGTGCTCTTTCATTTGCTGCAGGTCTTTTTCAGATAACTCTGTTCCCCTGAGAGCAGCCTGACCTCACTGTGTGTTCTCCTCTCATCAGACCCGGTGGCCTTCCAGGGAATGGGCAGGCTGACCTTCAGCGGCCTTCTCAACTCTCTTGATGGCGTGGCGTCCTCCGAGGCACGAATTGTCTTCATGACCACCAACTTTATTGACAGGTAGCTCGGAGACATCTCTGAACATTATTCAAATGAATATCCTACATGTCATATAATGAGGTGGATAAGTACTAGATAGACTGATAAATGGGTACTTTATTCACACGAATAAAGGAGCAAAATAATCAAAAATAAAGATACAAGATATTTATTGGCCAATTGCAACAGGTACATTAGAATGCTTACTCCCCATTCCCTCTTGCAGTATGAATCTCCAAAATAATATATACAATAAAAATGAACAAAAAAAGAACAGCAAAGTGACTGATGGATGATATCTACATGTGTTGAATTGTGCACAAATCTTGCCAGTAGTGCAGCAGCATCATGAATACAGTGCAGTACCTATGATCTATACTATGATCATAGTTATTATTATGAAGTGAATAACAACAGTATTTTGTATTTTACAATATTATATGTACAATATTGTAAACGCTGTTCTCCACCCAGACTAGACCCGGCTCTGATCCGGCCCGGGCGTGTTGACCTCAAACAGTACGTGGGCCACTGCACCCACTGGCAGCTCAGCCAGATGTTCCGTCGCTTCTACCCCGCGGCGCCCAGCTCGGAGGCCCAGCGCTTTGCTTCCAGCGCGCTGACGGCCCGGACCGAGATCAGCCCGGCTCAGGTCCAAGGACACTTCATGTTGTACAAAACGGACGCCTTGGGAGCCATCTGCAATGTGGATCAAATAAACGGATGACTGCACGAGGAAAAGGAGTGAGGAAGTGTGTGTGTGTGTG
This sequence comes from Muraenolepis orangiensis, assembly GCA_027704905.1. NCBI lineage: Eukaryota > Metazoa > Chordata > Actinopteri > Gadiformes > Muraenolepididae > Muraenolepis > Muraenolepis orangiensis. The sequence continues at coordinate 23,682,816 of CM051015.1, forward strand.
TGTGTTCGTATTTAATATTTTTCTTGTTGGTCTGTGGGCTTCTGTGTTCATGCTGTGCTTTCAGAAACTCTTTTAATCCTTTGTTTTCATTGGGAGGCAAGAAATGTTTATTGATTTCTAAATTTGGGCGAAATTCGGCAAATTGTTTTTGTTGAATCTGGTCAGCAAAAAAAGTATTGTAATCTGTGAAAAGACTTCCATGCAGATTTCGGTGGGCGCTACCATTGAATTTACCTTTTTTTTAAGTCAATTAAATGAATTAAATTTAACAGATTGCGCGCTCCTTATTCATGAAGTGAAACTCCCACGGCGGAGAAACAGGCGGGATGTCCTCAGGACTTAACCCTTCCAGGCTGCTGATTATGTGTCTCCTACTCAAACAGTTTGAAAGATGCTGTAGTTTAATTTCTACTCGGGTAGAAATAAGAATCATTGGCAGGAGTCTGGATACTGAGTTCAATATCTATTGATACAAAGCATCTACTACTACTACTGCTGAAGCAAGATGGAGTCGTTCCCTATTTGATCAGGCTCACGGTGCCTTTCCTTAACATCCAGTATATACGTTCTCCCACATTCCGTGGCTTGTACATCACTTCATTCTATTGGTCAAACGTTCCCTACGGCTCATGTTACGTCCAGAGGAACCCCTGGACAGCACCCCAAATCCTAGGAATACTTGTTTACTTACCTGTGTATATATGTATATATGTGTGTGTGTATATATATATATATATATATACACATATATATATATATATATGTGTGTGTATATATATATATATATACACACATATATATATGTGTATATATATATATAGCGCTCAGGAGGTAGAGCGGTCGCCACACAACCGATAGGTCGCTGGTTCGATCCCCCGGCTCCTCCAAGCAAAAAGCTGTCCGTGTCCTTGAGCAAGACCCCCTAACCCTACCTGCTGGCTGTCTCCTTGATGGCTGACTCCGCCGTCGGTGTATGAATGGGTGATGTGACATGACTTGTAAAGCGCTTTGGATAAAAGCGCTTTATAAGAGCCGGCATTATTATTATTATAATTCTGCACATGCCTTATTCATACTCTATGAATTATTTTATACTGTTTTTATACCTAGAAGACTTTACATCTTATTTAACCACAGTACATTATATATTTCCATGCACTTTTCTGCAACATTTGCACTCTGGTTAGATCTGGTTAGCCAAATTATTTTCGCTGTGCTGTACAATGACAATACATTAGAATCTAATCTAATCCTTGTGGGCCCACCAGCAGATCATCTGGAACAGTTGACCACCTCCCCATGTCCGAGGGCCTGGGGGCCTATATAAGTTATATAAAATAACTTAGATTAGGTATGAGATATGTGCAGAATTATAGGTATATATATATACAGGTAAGTTTCAAGTATCAACAGTTAGTGAGCAGGGATATGCAGTTATATCAACAGTTGTAGATTCAAATATTAGATTCAAATTGATTGTCATTTCAGTACAGTACAGCGAAAATAATTTGGCATTTAACCAAAAAGTGCAAAAAAACAACAGTACTAAAATAACTACTAGTAAAAACAGGTATAAAATATATATTATATTATAGAGTAGGTATGAGATATGTGCAGAATTATAGGTATATACAAGGTAATTATACAAGTATAAACAGGTAGTGCAGTTGTATCAACTAGATAAATATATATAAATGTATATAAAGCAGGTAGTGAGCAGGGGTGTGTAGTTATATCAGCAGTTGAAGATATATCTATATATAGATAGATATATAGATATATATATCTATAGATATAGATATAGATATATCTATCTATCTATATATATATATATATATGGTAAGTACAGTAAAAATGTACATGATTCATAAGTATGTAAACTATAAATATGTAAACTATAGGAGATGACAGCTGAGGGGAAGAAGCTGTTCCTAAGCCTGCTTGACTTGGAGCAGAGGTTTCTATAGCGCCTCCCGGAGGGGAGGAGGGCTAACAGTCCATGGTTGGGGTGAGAGGGTCTTTGACAATTTTTTGTGCCTTCCTCAGACACTGTTTGTGGTGGGTAGTGTTTATTGCAGGGAGGGGTAATCCAACGATGCGTTGGGCGGTTTTCACCACCCTCTGCAGCGCTTTCCGGTCAGAAACAGGGCAGTTGCCGTACCACACTGTGATGAGGTTGGTGAGGATACTTTCAATGGCACTCCGGTAAAATCTGAGGGGACAGGTGGGCTTTCCTCAGTGTCCTCAGGAAGAAGAGACGCCGTTGAGCCTTCTTTATCAGTGAGGCAGTGTTAAGGGACCAAGAGAGGTCCTCGGAGATGTGGACCCCCAGGAATTTGAAGCTGGAGACACGCTTGACCTCCGCCCCGTTGATGAGGATGGGGGCGTGTGCGCCAGCTCTGGTCTTTCTGAAGTCCACGATCAGCTCCTTGGTCTTCTTGGTTTGAGGCCCAGGTTGTTGTCAGCGCACCACGCCACCAGGTGCTGGACCTCCTCCCTGGAGGCTGCCTCATTGTTGTTCTTGATGAGGCCCACCACTGTTGTGTCGTCTGCAAACTTGATAATGGTGTTTGTACCATGTACAGGGGTGCAGTCGTGGGTGAAGAGGGAGTAGAGGAGAAGGCTCAGGACACAACCCTGGGGAATGCCGGTGTTCGGGGTGAGGGTGGAGGAGATGAGACCGTCTAACCTGACTGACTGGGGTCTGTTGGTTAGGAAGTCTAATAACCAGTTACAAACTGAGGTCACCAAGTTTGCGGATGAGTTTTGAGGGGATGATGGTGTTGAATGCTGAGTTAATGGTTGGGGGGGAGTTGCAAAAACTAGTCGCTGTGCGTCGCGATGTTTACACTCCACCATCTTGGTCGTATATATTATAATATATATATAATATATATACGGTTAGTACAGTAAAAATGTACATGGCTATCATACAGGTTTGTAAACAATAAATATGTAAACCATAGGTAGAGGTAGGGAGTTATGATTACAGTGCAAGGTAGTCAAAGACATTGATGTGGATAGAATATGGTCAGCAGAGTTCTTACAGTGTGCAGCAGAGCCGGGTGGCAAGGGGGGCGGGAGGTGGCGAAGGGGGGGGGGGGGGGGTGACCTGCCCAGGAGACAGTATGAGTCTTGCGTGTCTAGCGGTGTAGACCTGCCCAGGAGACGGTCTGAGTCCAGTGTGTCTAGCGGTGTAGACCTGCCCAGGAGACGGTCTGAGTCCTGTGTGTCTAGCGGTGTAGACCTGCCCAGGAGACGGTATGAGTCCCGTGTGTCTAGCGGTGTAGACCTGCCCAGGAGACGGTCTGAGTCCCGTGTGTCTAGTGGTGTAGACCTGCCCAGGAGACGGTCTGAGTCCCGTGTGTCTAGCGGTGTAGACCTGTCCAGGAGACGGTATGAGTCCCGTGTGTCTAGCGGTGTAGACCTGTCCAGGAGACGGTATGAGTCCTGTGTGTCTAGTGGTGTAGACCTGCCCAGGAGACGGTATGAGTCCTGTGTGTCTAGCGGTGTAGACCTGCCCAGGAGACGGTCTGAGTCCTGTGTGTCTAGAGGTGTAGACCTGCCCAGGAGACGGTATGAGTACCGTGTGTCTAGCAGTGAATACCTGCCCAGGAGACGGTCTTCCAAGAGAAGCCGTCGGGCAGCAGCACTATCTATAGAGACATCCTTTGGTCAATATTTCTACACAAATCGGCGCATTACAAAGTACCCTGCCCCTAACTAAACCGCAATTCATGCCTTATCAAATACTATGGGCGGAATTACTTAAATTTAAGCTACAATAAATTACACAATATCATATAGGGCAGTAGCGTAACTGATAAGTGGAACAGCTGGATGAGTATGATCATCGCCCGAGTCGCTGGTTCAGTAGTAGTGAGAACTGGTTCTAAGGTAAAGGTGCCAGTTGGCCACGCCCCCTTCACACTACAACCATCTCAGGCTTCTTCAATGTGGTTGTGGATACTTGGGAAGCAGCTGGAGATGGAACTGAAAACCACCACTTCCATTCATTTTGCACTTAAGCTTCAATCAAGGATTTGTAGCCACATGTTTTCTTATAACCCAACCTTGATCAAATATTGCAAGACACATTTATAAACCATCCAACTACAGGTCTGCAATAACCTTTGATATATATATAACCCTGAATGAGGTATGAAGCTCCTTCAGAGGGGGGCCTCTTCCCAGGACCAGAGATGAGGGTGTCTCTGCTCTGAGTCTCTCATGAGTGACCGAGCTTCTCAGTCTATCCCTTAAGGGAGATGATGGAATTTGGGGAGCACAGTCTTTAAGTTGGCATGATTGAAATCGGCTGCAATATTAGTAAATAGTTAGTAAAGTTCCTTCATAGATAGTGTAGTGTATTTGTATACCCTTATTATAATCTAAAACACTGTCTTTGGATCCTCTATACATTGCAGTAGGTGGCTACAGCATAATCTGCTGGTGGACCCCAAGGCCCACTAGGACATAGAGATGTGTTGAGATGTTCCAGATGTGTAGGTGTTGGTGTGCCTTCAGGCCCTTATAAGGTGCCTTTAGGGGGTTTTCAACGGTATCCTACGGGATGTAACATGAGTTATAGCCGTAGGGAGTAGTGCCGTGGGGGACGTTTGACCAATAAGAATTAAGTGTTGTACAAGCCACGGAATGTGTGAAAATATATACTGGGTAATAAGGTGTAGTGTATTTTTATACACTGAGTATAAAACTAAAACGTTATCTGTGATATCTGTATACATTGTAAGGACCATGCGTGTTGAGGAATGCGACCCCCTGATTGCCAGAGATAAGACCAACAGGCATTGCCAAATACGACCCCCTTGGGGGTTTGAGACAAACTTGTGACGTGACAATGAAGACACCGTGACCAACCAGAGTGCTGGTTGTACCTCTCAGACCAATAGTATTAAGTTGATGTTTGTTACTTTGACCACTAGGAGTAGTGGATGTTCTATGATGCTATTGTCTATATAATGTTGGGTAAAGGAGCGCGTCGTCAGTTCTGCGAATTGGCACGGCAGGCTCCATCTCGCTGCAACTGATGAATTTGATGCTTTGTTCAATAAACACCTTGAACTTAGTATCCGGACCTCTGAGAAAGATTCTTATTCCACCGAGTAGAAATTATACTACAATAGCTTAGCGTTAGCATCTAGAGGTATGTAAGCCGCAGTTATAATTGTAGCTGTAATTTCTCTAGTTTGGTAAAGGGTCTACATTTAACCATTAGGTATTCTACGTCTCGATGGTGGTAGTGTCTGTGCACCAAGTCTTGGCAATATAAATGCACAAACCTCAACCCCTGGTTTTACCGGAGCCCTCAGCTGATCTGTTAGCTCAATAACACTGTCGGCGATTCCGCTGTCAAGCCATGATTCTGTGAAAATCCTCACGTTGCAATCCTTAATCCGTTAATGGTTTATAATCCCTTTCAGCATGGAGTTGCTTACTTCTCATTCATTAACTTTGAATTCTGTTGTAATTAGACTAAGTTTGTTTGTCTCAACTTAAAGGTAAGCCGCCTGTGCAAAATACCAAAACAAAATATTTGATCAGATTTTTATGATGTGTTCTATATTTCAGAATTACAATAAAAAAACAGTAGACATGTTCTCAAATGTCATTGTCCAACCACCATCTCAGTTATAAAGGAGGAGTTTAAGCCACTGGGTTGAATCAGCTGTTCTGTAAGATCCCTCCTCATCCCTGGAGTAACTGGAGTCATGTCTCACTCCACTTGGCTGTGAACATGGCTGCATGCCTGGTGAGGAGCACAGTGTTCCGGAGCACAAGCCCCAGCCGCTGGTCACCGTATCCCAGCAGCGCTGTCCTTGTCTCCCACAGGGACGCAGGAGGCCCCCCCTCTTCCTCCATGGCTCTCTCGGGCCCCAGAGGGGACAAGCTGAGGACCATCGATGACCTACCAAAGGTGGGCCTCTTGGAGACTATGTACAGAATGGTGTTCCAGGGCTACTACAACCGTCTCCATGATCTACAGGTAGGCTGCTGCATGAAATGGGATTTTCAGTAGTATTGTTTGATTGAGTATTTGCATAAAGTCATTAGATCATTATATTATCATTCAGCTTGAAAAGCAGTCGTGTTGCCTCCTCCATAATGAGTTGTGCAGTCAGATGTGGAATAAAATGTAAAACTAATGAAAGCCAAATAGATTTAGTTCTGTATATAGTTCTGTTTGTGTGCATCTGGTAGCGGTCATGTGTGATAGTATGTGTGAAGTAGGTCTCCTGTGTACTTACGCCCCAAGATGGGTGCCAAGGGTGCCAGAGCAGACTATAAAGGAACAGTAAGGGGATATGGGCTGCCTGTACAGCACAGCATTCCACTCTGAATCCTAGGATTTAGCACAGCTCCCGCCCCATTGGGAAGTCTGCTTCCAGGAACCGGCCTCCTGCTTCCAGGAACATCAGTCTGAGAGTCATTGGGACACTGAGAATTCACTGTCCATGCAGATTACTTTATTTATAAGTTTGTTTACACACCTGAAACTCTAGACACATTGAACATGTCTGCAGTATACAATGAGCACTTTATGCACGTTATATTTTAGATTTTATTTCATACATTTACTATTACTTGATTCATTGCCTTTTAATTGCTATGTTTGTGTGAGGCTTTACTTACTGAATTATTTTGACTTAAAATGTCCCGGTGCAGAATGCCATGTTATCATGGACTGTTGGGTTTGTCTTTCAATGTTTTTCTGTGTATTTGTTCTGCATGTAACATGATAGCATGCGTCACATCAGAGTCTGAGTGAGCGTCTCAAGTTCCACTGCTGTTGAGTTGGAGTCTAAGCGCCTCATTGTCTGTCTCCTTTCAGATTTACGAGAAGCAGCTGTACGGGCCCATTTATGTGGGGGGATTTAAAACTGTGGTGCTGAGCAGCGTGGAGCTGATGGAGGAGGTCTTGAGGAAGGAAGATAAGTTCCCCAGCCGAGGAGACATGTCCCTGTGGACTGACTACCGTGACCTGCGGGACCTTGGCTATGGGCCTTTCACAAAGTAAATACACACCTTTGCTTTTGATTTGACAAACGAAGAGCATTACTTTTAAGCCAAAGTGATTGTTACGTGGGGTCATGCATATATGCCGGGGAGAAGCCAGTGAGGTCGTGGTGCGACAGGAACCGAGGCTGACAACCAAATCAAATGCTAGCAATTGATTTATTTACATAGGTCATGTATAGTTGAAATAACCGGCACGGACAATTATAAGGCCACAAGCCAAATAAACAAGTAGTAACAAGTAACTAGGCCTGGGGAGGACGCCAAAACAAGCGAGTACCAAAACAAACAAAGAAAACAAACCCCCTCAAGCTAAGTCTGATGCTACCGCTACCTAACCTACTAAGCATCAATTTATCCCACTAAACTAACTGTCCCTGACCTGGTCCCAATAAATACATGAGGTGGTACCCGCCTGGGGAAACTTACCTAGTGTATCTATACAAAGAATACCTGCGTGATGTAAAATGTAGGCCCATGGGCATCTTACCTGCGAACTACCTCGCCCTCCCCAGGGTATTACAAGGAGGAACAAGACCGACCGGCAAAACAAACAGGACTACAAACAGGCAGGACTACAAACAATGGACTCTAACCAAAATTAGATAGCATTCACGGAAGCAACGCTAACACACAAGCACACACCAACATGCCACCAGCCCCTCTTGGGACAAACGCAGGAGGTTTAAATAGGCAGCTGATTAGGACCGTTCCAGCTGCAGCCACTTGAGGTTAACGATGACCACCAACACCTGGTACAAAGCATTAGGAGAGGAGACAGGAAGGAACACAAAACACAACACAAACAGTAACAAGAAACGGATCATACGATGTACGTAACAGTGATACAATGCCAAAGAAATATAAGAACATACGAACAAACATTTAAATATAAAGCATATATAGCCTACAAAAAGTAATCATTGATATAAATCAGATTCAAAGCATTGTGGTGACCCACCTGGGATAGTTTTGAATGTACCGGTTTGTTAACCATCACTGTTGCTGTTGTAAGCCTCACTATTGCCGCTGTATCACTGTTCATTTTGGGGAGTAAGCGTTTTAACTCGACAACCTGTCTCCGTCTCCTCGTTTCTACGCACCCCCACATGCTGATATAAATCATGCTTGAAGCAAACGGTGACGCAGCCCCGGCAGGAGCTCTGGCTAATGTCTACGTCGCAGCGATTAAGTTGCCCGAGTTCTGGCAGCCCAGCCCCCGGCCGTGGCTCCAACACACCGAAGCCCAGTTCCAACTGAGAGGAATAACTCAGGACGTTACCAGATACTATCATGTGGTAGCGGTGTTGGATGCCGCAACGGCCCGGGCGATGGGGCTGCTAGAGTCTCCGCCGGGGGACGGCAAGTACATTGCTCATAAAGCGCTCTTTTTAAGAACATTCGAGCTGTCGGAGATGGGGAAGTCGGAGCGGGTCTCGGTGGACCGTCTCAAACCTGCCCATTTGGACCCGGACAGGCCGGTGGAGCTGGCCGTGCCCCCGCGGCGTGGTCTCCCCCCTGCCAGGCCCCGGCCCCCTGACCCACCTGTGCGCACCCCAAGACCTGCACTCGCCCCTGTTGGACGGGCCCTGTCCCCCGTTCCTGCCTCTTCACACGAGAAGCGCAGTCGTTTTGGACGCCCGGTCCGCCCCCCACCCTGTGGACCCTTTCAGTTTTGACCGTTCGGCAGTTTACTTTTCATGTTTTCAGTTCTAGTGAATTCTGGGGGGGCCTGTGTGGTCACCCACTTGGGACACAGACGTTCACTGGACACTGAGATGGAGTTACGGCTCCTTTAAGACAATTCAACCCAGAAGCTTTCTGGGTAATGTTTAGAGCGGGAGTTTTGAATGTACCGGTTCTGATTGGTTCACATGTCATTACTGTTGATGTTGCAAGCCTGACTACTGCCACTGTTCATGTTGGGGAGTTAACGTTTGGACTCAACAACCTGTCTCCGTCTCCTCGTTCCTACTCACCCCCACAGCATGTGTATTTATCTAGGGGCTTTTGTAAAGATGATAGATTCTTGGTGAAGTGCACTAGGCTACATTAAGGTTTGAATTTCATAAATATAGATAAATTAATATAAAATGTGCCACACACATCTGATTTGAACAATGCACATTGAAATCTTTATTTAAATACTAGAAAGGTTGCAACCGGTTAAACCAGGGGTGGAGGGTTGTGTATCTGTGCTTGGTGCTCAGACACTACCACCATCGAGAGCCACTGCTCTGCTAACGTGGAATACCTAATGGTTAAATGTAGACCCTTTTACCAACCCAGGGAAATACAGCCACCATTATAACTGCGGCTCCAGATGCTAACGCTAAGCAAGCTATGAAGGAACTGTACTCTGCTATTAACCAACAGCAGAACTCCCACCCAGAGGCAGCCTTTATTATTGCAGGCGATTTCAACCATGCCAACTTAAAGACTCTGCTCCCCAAATTCCACCAGCATTTCGCCTGCTCTACAAGAGGAAAGAGAACATTAGACCATGTTTACACAAACAAGGCTGATGCTTACAAAGCCGTCCCCCACCTTGGGCAGAGTGATCATGTCTCTTTGTTCATGCTGCCTAAATACATGCCACTAATCAAGCATGTAAAGCACACAATTAGGACATTTAAGTGTGGCCTGAGGGAGCAGACTTTAAGTTGCAGAATCGGTTCCAGAATCGGTTCCTATAATACAAGATACAAGATACAATACAATACACGGATTGCACAAACATTGACAACATCAGACAACATCGACTCCTACACCTCCTCTGTTTTGGATTATATCAACTCCAGCATTGACACCAACCTTAAACAGATTGCAAAGTTCCCCAACCAGAAGCTGTGGATGAACAGAGACCATGGTAACAAGCCTCAGTGATAATCGTCCAGTGGCTATAACATCCATAGCCATGAAGTGCCTGGAAAAAGCTGTTTCCGTTTCCTAGGGCTACAGATTCAGACAACCTGGCGTGGACCTGCAATGCAGAGGTCATGCTGAAGAAGGCACACCAGCACACTATGCCCTGAGGTGCCTCTGGAAAAGCGGACTAGGCCAACGGTGGCAAGTGAACTTCTTCCGTGTCACCGTAGAGAGCGTTCTGACGAGTGGCGTCACCGTGTGGTACGGAGACACCACTGAACAGGACAAGAAAGCCATCCAGAGGGTCGTTAAGACAGCAGAAAAGATCATTGGGTGTGCACTTCCATGCATTGAGGAGATCTGTAGGACCAGATGTCAGAAGAATGTCCATCATAAATGACTGCAACCACCGTGGGCACCATCTCTTCTCCCCCCTACCGTCCGGTTGCCGATTACGCAGCATTTGTACAAGGACTACCAGGTTCAAGGACAGTATTTATCCATAGGCAGTGTGCCTACTGAACTGCTAGGCCACTATCATAACATTGTCATTAACATTACACTATCATAACATGTCACTAACATTACACTGTCATAACATGTCATTAACATTACACTATCATAACATGGCATTAACATTACACTGTCATAACATGTCATTATCATTACACTGTCATAACATGTCATTATCATTACACTATCATAACATGTCATTAACATTACACTATCATAACATGGCATTAACATTACACTATCATAACATGCCATTACCATTACACTATCATAACATGTAATTAACATTACACTGTCATAACATGTCATTATCATTACACTATCATAACATGTCATTAACATTACACTATCATAACATGGCATTAACATTACACTGTCATAACATGTCATTATCATTACACTATCATAACATGGCATTAACATTACACTGTCATAACATGTCATTATCATTACACTATCATAACATGGCATTAACATTACACTGTCATAACATGTCATTAACATTACACTATCATAACATGGCATTAACATTACACTGTCATAACATGTCATTAACATTACACTATCATAACATGTCATTAACATTACACTGTCATAACATGTCATTAACATTACACTATCATAACATGTCATTATCATTACACTATCATAACATGTCATTAACATTACACTATCATAACATTGTCATTAACATTACACTATCATAACATGTGATTAGCATTACACTATCATACTTTGCTGGACTTTCTGGACTCATTACAGTTATTGCACTGTTCTGCACTGTACTGCACTGTATTCATTATGTTGCTTAACTAATAGGACTACTTTCAAATGCTTTTAATGGTTTTTGCACAATATAACACATGTACATATCACCCATCAATCAATTTATTGTTCTTTTTATGTAAAGTTTTAATTTTTATTGTGTACATTTTTTGTGCATTTTTAAGTGTATTGTTCTAAAATGTCATACTGCGGGAGGGAATAGGGAGTAAGCATTCCATTGTACTTGCAAATGGCAGATACAATTCTTGAATCTTGAATCTTAAATCTTGAGAGGTCCGCCTTCTCCTAAAGTCACCTGACGCTGCTTTTAGGTCTGGCGATGAACAAGCGTACTGTTCAGCCAGGGCTTACCTGAACAAGGGCATCAAGCTGGCCAAGGTCAACCCCTTCGTAGGGTTGAAGATTCAACAACTCTGATCCCCGAAGCATGTGAAAGGGCATAAAGGCCATTACTCAGGCCAACTCCCCCCCAACCACTGACTCATCCCTCCCTGACGAGCTCAATAACTTTTATGGCCACTTTGACCGGGACAACCACAACCTGCCCACCAGGGCTACTCTCCCCGCTGACCACCAACCCCTCTCCCCCACAGATTTCAGCTCAGCATTCAACACCATCATTCCCTCCAAACTCACCTTCAAACTTAGTGACCCTATGGAAACCAAGAATCATGACATTAACCTCTCTGTCTGTAACTGGTTATTGGACTTTCTTACCAACAGACCCCAGTCAGGTTAGACAATCTCACCTCCTCCACCCTCCACCCTCACCCTAAACACCAGCATTCCCTAAGGCTGTGTGCTGAGCCCCCTCCTCTACTCCCTCTTCACCCACGACTGCACTCCTGTACATGGTACAAACACCATCATTAAGTTTGCAGACGACCCAACGGTGGTGTGCCTCATCAAAAACAACGATGAGGCAGCATACAGGGAGGAGGTCCAGCACCTGGTGGCGTGGTGCGCCGAAAACAACCTGGCCCTCAACACCAAGAAGACCAAAGAGCTTATCGTAAAGCTTCATAAAGACAAGAGATGGCGCGCACGCCCCCATCCTCATCAACGGGACGGAGGTCGAGCGTGTCTCCAGCTTCAAATTCCTGGGGGTTCAAATCTTCCGAGGACCTCTCTTGGACCCTCACACTGCCTCACTGGTCAAGAAGGCTCACCAGCGTCTCTTCTTCCTGAGAAAGCCCACCTGTCACCTCAGATTCTGGTGAACCAGTGGGCCATCGAAAGCATCCTCACCAACTGCATCACAGTGTGGTACGGCAACTGCACTGTCTCAGACTGGAAAGCACTGCAGAGGGTGGAGAAAAACGCCCAATGCATCATTGGATTACCCCTCCCTGCAATAAACACTACCCACCACAAACGGTGTCTGAGGAAGGAACGAAAAATTTCAAAGACACCTCTCACCCCGACCACGGAGTTGTTTCCCTCCGGGAGGCGCTACAGGAACCTTTGTTCCAAGTCAAGCAGGCTCAGGAACAGCTACTTCTGTCAGCTGTCATCTCTCTGAACTCTGTACCACGATGACAGCCCCCACCCCCCCATCGCGTGCCTGCTTATATATATATATATATATATATATATATATATTCTGCACATATCTCATACCTACTCCTACTCCATACTTTCAACGTATGTTGAAAAACTCGTTTTTGAAATATCTATTTGTAATAGATCTTGTCACGGTTACGGTGGGTGACAGGGGGCGTGGCCAAGGCGCGGGCTTTGGTGGCGCACCCACACACCTGTCAGCAATTGCAGATTATGGAAATCACACCTGGGGGTATATATACCCTGCCGTCCCGTTACTTCGGGGCTAGGTCGTACTACTTACTACTTTGTACTTTTTACTCTCTGGATGGAATCACTACTCATTACTCTCATTACTCTGATGTCCCGGTATCCAGACTCCTCGCCTGTCCCGCGTCACTCGCCTGTCTGGTACCTGTCGCTACTCCGACCTCCCGGTATCCAGACCCCTGGCCTGTCCCCGATCACTCTCTGTTGTGCCTACGTCAATAAAGCTTCACGTTATCGCTTCACTGTGTCGTTGGTCTGCGTTCTGGGTCCTACCAAAACTACCCCCTTGTGACAAGATCTGTTTGTTTTTGCAGAGAAGGACATGATTGGTACAATCTGAGAGTGCTTCTTAACAAGCGCATGCTGCAGCCAAGGGACGCCATGCAGTACGGTCCGGTGATCAACGAGGTGGTCACAGACCTGATGAAACGTATCTGCTACCTGCGCCAGTCCTCTCCCTGCGGTACCCTGGTCAACAATGTGTCCAACAACCTGTACCTGTTCTCCCTTGAGGGTAGGTATGCCATGTTCCACCACTATGACACTGCATCTGTACTGTATTGGTGTACTAACCTTGCTGCTAAACTTGTGCTTTCAAGTTTAACCCTTGCCAAGAGTTTCAGTGTACATGATGGTTATACTGCACATTTCGCAACACTTTGACTTTTACACAGGATAGAAGCCTTGCATGGATAGTGGACGTTTTCACATGGCAATTTAATTGCCATTTCATGTCAATGATGTTTACATCATCATTTGTGTAGAAGGATAAAATACAAATCTTATTCCAATTGAGAAAGATTTTAAAAGTGCTGATCACAAACGCTCCATATGGGCATAAATGGAGCCATTTGTTTTGTAATATTTTAACATATTTTGAAATATATTTTGTAGAGCTTTGTGTAGGATGTGACCCCAGGAGATCTTGCATCATTGAACATGTGGTTAGAGGAGCTTGTTTTCAGAGTACAAGATTGGAAGGTGCATTAAACCTAATGGACATATATGTACATGCTCAGCTTCATCACTTTTCGGAATGACATCCATGTTGCATTCCTGATTGGCAAAGCCAGAGTTATACCTTTAAATGCTGTTACTATTCCTCGCTTACAGCTGACTGCTGCTGTTCTCGTGTGTGTGTGGACCTGATGCTGAAGACAGAGCTGAGGCTCCAGTTGCAAGAGTCTGTTTTCTGGACATATAGCACTTCTGTACTAAAGTATAAAAGGAATGAGGACAAGCGTTTACATACCTTCATGGTGGAGAGGTGCCACCAGAGTTTCACAGTGGTGGTATATCAGCAACAAGGACAATCCAGCATACTTCTAGAGGAATAAAGGTGGGAGACTTCATTGAGGACAATATGTGGATGGAGGGTCAAACGTTTCTGTTTAAGCCAGAAGGGGACTGGCTGGCAATTGTGATGGAAACTGCAATAGAAGCAGCTGACCTGGAGGTCAACCAGAAAGCTATTGTGAATGTGGTTTATTCAAATGGCTCACCTGATGGTACCAGTCGGCTGATGGGCTACTTCTCAGATTGGAGGAGGCTTAGGGTAGCAGTTGCCTGGTTTCTTAGGCTGAAAAAGACACTCTTGAAAATTAGTTACAGGAGGAGGACGTCGGAGGTGCCTGATGCCAGCAGAGTGTCATCAGACACAATAATCAAAGGGTTAAAGTCATGCCAGGAAGACAAGCTGGCTTTACAGATGATCGTTTGGAGACTCCCACATTAGGAAATGGTGGCTGGTCAGGCAGAATCCTTTCTCTCTCCTCACCTTTGCAGTTGAAAATAACAAATCTTGCAAGCTTGCTGTAATTTGTTATTGTCAACTGCAAAGTTGAGGAGAGATAAAGGATTCTGCCTGACAGCCACCATTTCCTAATGTGGGAGTCCACTACTTTGGGCTAATTGAAGTAAGGAAAGGACGAGCCATAGCCAAGCACTATGGAGTGATATTCACCTGTATGGCCGGTAGAGCAGTCCTCTGATGTGTGCATTAATGAATAACACTGGTTCATCTTTCAATGACTAGTGTCATTGAAAGGCCTGTAACTTAACATTGCCTGCTACATAAGCCTACAGGGTAGCAGGTCATTCCAAGCATCATATGTAAGTGTGACTTAAATATGTGATACATTTAGTTCATCATTGTATTATTTTCATTATGCCTCCTTTATTGTTTTGTATTAGAATTAGGGTCTGTATTTATAAAGCTGTATGCAGCTGTACACTTGTGTCCAGTAGGTTGTACCATTGTGATTAGGGTGAACTCAATATAGCTAGGAACACTAGCTTTACTGTGCCATGCTGGGCAAGCGTTACTCTCTGTAGTGGTTAAATGTTTGGACTTGTCTTTATGGAGATTTATGGACTGTATTATGCACTCACCAAATGACGGAAAGTTATTGGGAGCAATAAACCTTCAATTAAAGACCAGAAACACTTGTGTGGACTTAGTATTATTAGTATTATAAGAAGTATTATTTCACTTTACAACTGCAGTGACGGCGAGCACGTCAATTAGGTTGGCCCGTCTTTAGGCTTAGATCTATCTATCAGACGTAAACAGAAAGCATGGCTGACCATGACAAGGTGGTGTTTCTTTGGCTCACGATTAGACAATTTATGTGATTTACGTGCATAACTGGTTTTACTATATGGTAGTATGTCTTATTTTTAATTAAATACAGTGTATACGTCTACACCATAAACGGTTCTCCCGAACCTCAAATCTCACTTAATTTAAATTCCGTTTGGTTTGTTGGGTAGAACTAGCCACTGTGCAAAGAACTTATTTTCAGATTTTTCAGATATTCATCATTAATGGAGTAATCGCTAAATAGCTATTTTCATCAAAACAATGCTTCTTCCCCCTCAGATCACAATCGATTAAAATCGATGAAAAAAATCTGTTTGTCTTGTCTGCTAAAATGACCAGCTAATAAATGGATAGTGAGGCCGGATGAGGTACTGCGTCATTGACGCTATCTTTATAGTAGGCCTACATTGTCATGTGAAGATCCATCCATCTTCTCCCGCTTATCCGTAATCGGGTCGCAGAGGTAGCAGCTTCAGCAGGGGACTCCAAACTTCCCTCTCCCTGGCAACATGGACTAGCTCTGACTGGGGGATCCCGAGGCATTCACAGGCCAGTGTGGAGATGTAATCACCCCACCTGTACCTTGGTCTGCCCCGTGGTCTCTTCCCAGTTGGATGTGCCTGGAAAACCTCCCTTGGGAGGTTTTCCAGGAAGCATTCTTACTAGATGCCCGAACCACCTCAACTGGCTCCTTTCTACGCGAAGGAGCAGCGGCTCTACTCCGAGTCTCTCACCAGTGACTGAGCTTCTCACCCTATCCCTCAGGGAGATACCAGCCACCCTCCTGAGGAAACTAATTTTGGTCGCTTGGTATTCGCGATCTCGTCCTTTCGGTCATTACCCATTGTTCATGACCATAGGTGAGGGTAGGAACGAAGACTGATCGGTAGATCGAGAGCTTTGCCTTCTGGCTCAGCTCTCTTTTGGTTACAACGGTGTGCCAAAGTGCACCCAATACCGCTCTTGCTGGTCAATCTCACGCTGCATCCTCCCCTCACTCGAGAACAAGACCCCGAGAACTCCTTCACTTGGGATAAGGACTCACTTCCGGTCAATCTCACGCTCCATCCTCCCCTCACTCGAGAACAAGACCCCGAGAACTCCTTCACTTGGGATAAGGACTCCCTCCCTACTTGGAGTAGACAATCCACCGGTTTCCTGCTAAGAACCATGGCCTCAGATTTGGAGGTGCTGATCCTCATCCCAGCCGCTTCACACTCCGCTGCAAACCGATCCAGTGAGTGCTGAAGGTCACATACTGATGACGCAAACAGGACCAAATAATCTGCAAACAGCAGCGATTCAATCCTGAGCCCAACATACTGAAACCCCTCCCCTCCATGACTACGCCTTAAAATCCTGTCCATGAAAATCACAAACAGGATGGGTGACAAAGCGCAGCCCTGGCGGAGGCCAACAACCAACAGGCCTGACTTACTACCGAGAATCCGGACACAGCTCTTGCTTTGGGAGTAGAGAGATTGGATGGCCCTCAATAGTGACCCCCGCACCCCATACTCCCGCAGCACCCCCCACAGTATTTTCCGAGGGACCCGATCATATGCCTTCTCCAAACCCACAAAACACATGTAGACCAGATGGGCATACTCCCAAGCCCCCTCCAGGATCCTTGCGAGAGTGAAAAGCTGGTCCGTTGTTCCACGACCAGGGCGGAATCCGCATTGTTCCTCTTCAATCTGAGGTTCGACTATCGGCCGAACCCTCCTTTCCAGCACCTTGGAGTAGACTTTCCCAGGGAGGCTGAGTAATGTGATACCCCTGTAATTGGCACACACCCTCTGGTCACCCTTTTTGAACAGGGGTACCACCACCCCCGGTTGCCACTCCTCAGGCACTGTCCCAGACTTCCACACAATGTTGAAAAGACGTGTCATCCATGACAGCCCCTCAACACCCAGAGCCTTTAGCATTTCTGGACGGATCTCATCCGCAGGGGCTTTGCCACTGCGGAGATGTTTGACTACTGCAGTGACTTCCTCAGGGAGATTGATGTTTGCCGTCCTTCATCCTCCAGCTCTGTCTCTACCGTTGAGGGTGTAGTTGGGTTAAGAAGTTCCTCAAAGTGTTCTTTCCACCACCCGATCACCTCCTCAGTTGAGGTCAGCAATGTCCCACCCCTACTGTACACAGCTTGGATGGATCCACGCTTCCCTCTCCTGAGGCGCCGGATTGTTTGCCAGAAACGCTTTGGTGCCGACTGAAAGTCCTTCTCCATGGCTTCTCCGAATTCCTCCCACACCCGCTGCTTTGCCTCTGCTACAGCCGAGGCTGCAGTCCTCTTGGCTTGTCGATACCTCGCAACTGAGTCTGGAGTCTCACAGGCGAACATAGCCCGGAAGGCCTCCTTCTTCAGCCGGACGGCTTCCCTGACCACCTGTGTCCACCACAAAGTCCGAGGGTTGCCGCCCCTTGAGGCACCAATGACCTTGAGGCCACAGCTCTCAACCGCAGCTTCGGCAATAGAAGCTTTGCAAAATGACCACTCTGGCTCAATGCCCCCAGCCTCCACAGAGCCCAAACAATTCTGCCGGAGTTGGGAATTGAAAGTCTCCCAGACAGGGGCATCCACCAGACGTTCCCAGTTCACCCGCACTACACGTTTGGGCTTACCAGGTCTGTCCAGAGGCTTCTTCCGCCATCTTACCCAACTCACCACCAGATGGTGATCGGTTGACAGCTCTGCCCCTCTCTTCACCCGAGTGTCCAAAACATGCGGCCTCAGGTCAGATGACACGATAACAAAATCGATCATTGACCTTCGGCCTAAGGTACTCTGGTACCATGTACACTTATGTTTGAACATGGTGTTTATTATGGCCAATCCATGACTAGCACAGAAATCCAATAACAAAACCCCACTCGGGTTCAGATCAGGTAGGCCGTTCATCCCCAACACGCCCCTCCAAGTTTCCCTATCGTTACCCACGTGTACGTTGAAGTCTCCCAGGAGGACTATAGAGTCCCCTTCAGGAGCCCCATGCAGGACTCCATCCAGGGTGTGCAAGAAGGCAGGATATTCCAAACTGTTGTTTGGTGCATAGGCACAAACAACAGTCAGAGTTTTCCCTCCCATGACCCTAAGGGTGACACCCGCCCAGCGCCATACACCCTGAGCAACTCCAGAGAAGGAAAGAGTCCAACCCCTATCCAGGAGTTTAGTTCCAGAGCCAGTGCTGTGTGTAGAGGTAAGCCCCACCAGATCTAATTGGTAGCGCTCCACCTCCCGCACAAGCTCAGGCTCCTTCCCCCCCAGAGAGGTGACATTCCACGTCCCCAAAGCTAGTGAGTCATGTGAATAACAGAATACAACTGTCATTCCCACTAGCCGCCCAGGATATGCATTATGTAGTTCTGTGGTCGGACCATCTCTTTCACAGGACAAATTGCCAACTATATCTCAGAAAGACCTATTACAATTCAGGCAAGCTTTAATCAGTGCTTACTCCCAGAGAAAATGGAAATTCAAGTAAGATCTTATCTTTGTCTAGCCTATTTCACCTAGACAAAACTGAGCAAAATTTAAGATTAGTATGAGATTTTGACCATTTTCTTAAATTATGCTTCTAAGAAATAGACTTCTTATTGTCTCACCACAATCCCAATTCAAGATCAGTGATTTCTGTCACTGCACCAATCTTTATTTTGTCAATCAATAATCAGCTCTTGAGATAGCAGTACGATCCAAACATTTCCCCAACTATTCTTAGATTGATCTCTTATTTTGCTCCTTACTTCTCCCAAGGTTTAGGATACCAGGTCAGTAATCTCCAAATAAGAGCTGATTTATTTCTGATAAGACAAAGAAAAGACAAACGTAAGCAGCACAATGTTCCTCTGGTAAAGCTCATTAGTTACACAAAGTCTCCTTCTGCTGCTTCAAAGGTGTGTGACTCTCAGGTGGTTTGACCTCATATGACCTCACCTACATCCCCGTCCACCACCACCCACCAGGAGCACCTTCTCTCCTCCCTTACTTTGATAACCATGTACTATGATATATACTATAAACATGATGGTATAGTATATTGTAGGTAGTATATAGTGTTGTTTATAGCATAGTATTGTATGGTATATTATTGCATAGTTTAGTTTTATTTAAAAAAGTCATACTGCGGGAGGGAATGGGGAGTAAGCATTCCATTGTACTAAATAAAAACATCTTGAATTTAAAAACGACCTATGGTCACTTTTAGTCTACCGCCGCAGGTTCCTGTTCAACAAAAGGTGTCACTGAAGAGCGAACCTCAGACAAGTTTTAAATTTTGAAAACTGTGCCTGTGGAATTTGCTTTTCCCCGGCAGCTATATCGTCGGTTCTGTTTGAGACGCGGATCGGCTGTCTGGAGAAGGAAATCCCCGGGGGAACGCAACACTTCCTCGACTCCATCGCTGATATGTTTGCGAACAGCGCCGCGGTGATTCTGATGCCCAAGTGGACGCACCGCTTCGTGCCGCACTGGCACCGCTACGTGGCCGGCTGGGACGGCATCTTCAAATTTGGTATAGGCTAATTGATCTTGTCACGATCGCTATACTACTGAGAATTGAAAGCGTTGAATGAAAGTGTTCTTAACTACAGTGAATTCTGAAATGTTGTTAATATATTAAAACCTGCACTATGTACTTTTTCCCATTAGCAGCCTCCAGTGACTTAAGTTGAAGCTATAGTTATAGCTACACAATGTGGGCATTTTACTCTTGAGAAACTTTCTAGTTTGGATATTTTTTAATGGATTTAGTTGCTCCAGTCGAAAAGTTACATTGCAGGTTTAACTTTCATGTTTATGTAAAAGTATTTCAGTGTTTCTAAGCAGATGTATGTTTATATTTGAATTCCTCCAGCTGGGAAGTTGATTGACAGGAAAGTAGAGGAGATGGAGCAGCAGGTGCGTGAAGAGCAGGAGGTGGAGGGGGGGTACCTGACCTACCTCCTCTCCAACACACAGATGAGCCGCAAGGAAGTGAACGGCAGCATCACAGAGCTCCTGCTGGCCGGAGTGGACACTGTATGCCCTCAACTGTTACACTCTGACCTGTATTAATAAATACAAGATCTGTGAAACTTCTAGTGAAATGCTGTGTATCTCTTTTTAAAGAGGATTTGAATTCTCTCTTTATTGGTCACATGTAAACATACAGTGACATGTGTTCTCTGCATTTAACCCATCCTAGTATTAGGAGCAGTGGGCAGCTATTTATACAGAGGGAGCAGTTAGGGTTAGGGGGTCTTCCTCAAGGACACCGACAGTTTATACTAGGAGGAGCCGGGGATTGAACCAGCAACCTTCCGGTTGTGAGGCGACCGCTCTACCTCCTGAGCTATACTGCCGCCCCAGTAATATCCACATCTCTGTGGATGTCCTGTCAATATTAGCCCCTATCTTAGTATATAGTGATAGATGTATAGAATATGCAATAGATCTAAAAATATAAATCAGAATACTACACCTCTCTCTCTCGCTCCCTAGACCGCCAACACGTTGATGTGGGCTCTGCACCTGCTGTCCAGGAGCCCAGAGGCTCAGGAGACGCTTCATAAGGAGGTCTCTAGTCTCCCAGCCAATCACATCCTGACCGCCGAGGACGTGTACGCTATGCCGTACCTCAAGTCTGTCGTCAAGGAGACGCTGAGGTAGGAGTATTATTGGCTGTCAGATTGAAACCCCAAACAGTGCTTTCCTATATGGTCATTGTATTCTGGGCATTTAGGTTTTTTTAACAATACATTATTGTTTTACAGGATGTATCCTGTTGTTGTGATGAATGCCAGAAGAAACATAGAGAAGGACGTTGTTATTGGTGGCTACCATTTTGCAAAGAATGTAAGTTTTCCAGGGAACCATAAGATGACAAAGAGCCTTTCAGTGTTTGGAGCCTTTGTTTTTTGCGCCTGTTTGGGGTCATTTCAGACGTCCTTCGGGTTCTCTCACTACGCCATAAGTCACGACGAGGAAACCTACCCGGAGCCCCAGCGCTTTGATCCGGACCGCTGGCAGAGAGACGGCCGAGAGAGACCCTCCCCCTTTGGCTCCATCCCCTTCGGATTTGGGATCAGAGGTTGTGTTGGACGGAGGATTGCTGAGCTGGAAATGTACCTGTTTCTGGCCACGGTGAGTCAGGGTGACACTTTGCAGTTATTTCGAATAGTAGAAGTGTAGTCCTATCTAGCATTAAATACCATAGTATGGTATTCATACTATATTCCTCTTCCCCGCTCAGATTTTCAGGCGGTTCAAAGTGGAACCTGAGCCCTCGGTGGGGGAGCTCAAGCCTCTGAGTCGCACCGTGCTGGTGCCTGACCAACAGGTCAACCTGCACTTCCGGGAGAGAAGCAATCAGCAATCACCAGTCTAATTGAATTCATCAACTGTTTACCAACAACCAGTAGAACACACATACAAGATACATTGGAATGCTTACTCCCCATTCCCTCCCGCTTAATACATCTCCAAAACAATACCATACAAATACAAATCTACAATAAAAATAAACAAAAAAATAACTAAATGATATTTACGTGTTGAATGTTTTTTTATTAATTATTTTACAGAAATCTTTAAAAGCATTTAAAGTGCCAGTAGTGCAGCAGCATCATGAATACAGTGCAGTAACTATGATGAGTCCAGAAAGTCCAGCAAAGTAGGTTAGTGTAATGTTAATGACAATGTTATGAAAGTGAAAGTGGTAGCACTCCTAGCAGTTCAGTAGGTCACTGCCTGTGGATAAAAACTATCCTTAAGCCTGGTAGTCCTTGCTGTACGGATGCTGCGCAACCGGTGTCCAGACGGTAGGGGGAGAAGAGATGGAGCCCAGAGTGGTTGCCGTCCTTTATGATGGACATGGCCTTCTTCCAACATCTGGTCCTAAAGATTTCCTCAATGCATGGAAGTGCACATCCGATGATCTATTCTACAGTCCTCACAACCCTCTGGATGGTTTTCTTGTCCTGCGCAGTGGTGTTACCGTACCACACAGTGCCTTGGTAGGAATAGGCCATCTCTGGCCTATTTCGCTTCTCCTGAGGCACCGCAGGGCATAGAGGCGCTGGTGTGCCTTCTTCAGCATGACCTCCGTGTTGCGGGTGCACGCCAGGTCGTCAGAGATCTGTAGCCCAAGGAAACGGAAGCAGCTGACGATTTCTCCTGAAGTCAATAATGAGCTTCTTGGTCTAGCTGATTCAGTGCAATTCAAGTACAATGCTTGTACTTGCTTACTCCCCATTTCCTCCCATGATTTTAACAAAAACGTGCCTGACCTCCGTGATACCTGACCATGCAGTCCAACCACCGGGATTCTCTTTGTTTCAGACCGACAAAACTGCTAAGTCTACAGGAAAGAACAAAGGTGGGGGGCGTATGCTGCTTAGTGAACAACAACTGGTGTATGGACGTCCAGGTGCTTTCACAATGAGGTGCTTTCATTGCAAACTAATGCGAACATCGCATTGGACAAACTTTACATTGAGGTGCGAAAACTTCAGAAATGCTACCCCGAGGCAGTCCCCATTGTAGCGGGGGACTTCAAACACTGCAACTAAAAGAAGGTATTGCCAAAATACTATCAACATACAGTATCTCATGTCTGACAAGACACAGCAAGACTCTTGATCATTGCTATACCACCAACTTATCGACTTTTGGGAAATCAGACCACACCTCCGTGCTTCTACTTCCTGTTTCAAACAGAAGTTGAAGTCCACGCCCACAACTGTGAAGAACATGCGTCGCTGGACAGACGACGCTGTACAACATCTGCAGGGTGGGCTGGAAATCACGGACTGGAGTATATTCAAGACCACTGACCTGGATGTGTATGCAGATCATGTCACAGCATACATTAACAGGCTAGTGGAGGAATGTATCCCACCAGGTCTGTTCGCTCATTCCCAAACCGCAAACCATGGATAAATGCTGACATACGGAACAAACTTAAGGAACCGCTTTCACAACAGGCGACTTCGATCTGTCACGGGTTAGGTTTGGACCCAAGAGTTGCACACAAACACCAAAGGCAGATAGTGGTATTTATTGCGATAAATATCACACATAGACAGGGACAGGCAGAGACGTAGTCGGGGCCAGGCAGGTGATCAGAACCGGGGCAGGGTAGACGAACCAGGCAGGGGCAGGCAGAAGCGTAGTCAGGGACGGGCGGTAGATCAGGAACCAGGCAGGGCAGGCAGAAGCGTAGTCAGGGACGGGCGGTAGATCAGGAACCAGGCAGGGCGGGCAGGACCAGGGCATGCAGGGTCGGCAACAGGAATCAGTCCGGGTACGCTGGAGAGTCTGTGTCATCAGGACAATCTGGCAAAGTATGAGTGTGTGGGCGGGGTAGACTTAAATAGGCCGGTTAATTATCATGCGCTGCAGGTGTGGGGGAAATGTAAATGCAGGTTGACGCTGCCCCCTAGTGGAGGCTGGGTAAATAGCCATTGTGACACGATCACTATAAGAAGGCCAAGTATACACTAAGAAAAGCCATCAAGTAAGGAATATTGCAAAATTAGGAAGATTACAAAAACAAACTGAAATTACAGTTTGGGGGCTCTGACACCAGACGTACGTGGCAAGGTCTGAGGGTCCTCTCCAACAACAATGGGAGCTCAGGGGCAGTCACCAACAACGACCCCAACCTACCAGACGAGCTGAACACGTTTTACGCCCGCTTTGAAAAGGGGAACTCTGAGCCGACTAACAAATTGAACATTCACCCAGAGGACTACGTTCTACAACTGTCCGAGTCCGAGGTCTGCAGAACCTTCAGGAGGGTGAAGGCAGGGAAGACAGCCGGCCCAGACGGAGTTCCTTCCCGTGTCTTCAAGACCTGCGCTGACTAGCTGGCTCCTGTGTTCATGGACATCTACAACGCATCACTGCAACAGTCTGTCGTCCCAGCTTGCTTCAAAGAGGCAACCATTGTGTTACCCAAAATGACCAAGGTAACAGGACTCAATGATTATCGTCCAGTGGCTTTAACACACATAGCCATGAAAACTTGTTATGTCGCATATTAACTTTTCCATCCCTGAGTCCCTAGACCCACTCCAGTTTGCATACAGACCAAACAGGTCTGTAGACGACCCCATCTCCGTGGCACTACACACGGCCCTGCAGAACCTAGACAGGAGGGACACCTACGTCAGACTGCTGTTCTGACTACAGCGTCCGTGCAAGGACAACAGCCTCGCCCTGAATGTCAGCAAGACTAAGGACCTCATCGTGGACTTCAGGAGCCACTGGCACCCACTGGACTGGACACCGGTGGAAATCATCAGCTGCTTCCATTCCCTAGGGCTACAGATTTCTGACGACCTGGCGTGGACCTGCAACACAGAGGTCACACCAGCGCCTCTATGCCCTGCGGTGCCTCAGGAAAAGTGGTATAGGCCAACGGTGGCTAGTGAACTATGACAAGAAAGCCATCCAGAGGGTCGTAAGAACGTCAGAAAAGATAATTGGGTGTGCACTTCCATGCATTGAGGAGATCTTTAGGACCAGATTTAGGAAGAAGGCCATGTTCATCACTAAGGACTCGCACCATCTCTTCTCCACCCTACAGTCTGGTTGCCGGTTCTGCAGCAATCGTACAGGTACTACCAGGTTTAAGGACAGTTTTTACCCACAGGCAGTGAGCCTACTGAACTGCTAGGAGTGCTGCCACTATCATAACATTGTCATTAACATTACACTGTCATACTTTTGCTGGACTTTCTGGACTCATCACAGTTACTGCACTTCGGCACTGTACTGCACTGTATTCATGATGCTACTGCACTACTGGCACTTTTAAATACTTTACTTTAAATGTTTTTTGTCATCATTAGTTGTTGGAGCCATTGTAGACTATTTAATTTGATATTTGGAATCATTTAAAGATATATTTTGAGTTATAGTTGAAGGTATGATTTATTGAATATATTATTTAAAACCGTTAAACTATATATAATTATGTATTCATTATGGACTTTACCTTGTTTGTGAAGCTGATTGGGTGACGTCATGCTCCACCTGTTGTGGGCGGGGCCCAGGAGTCCTTAAAGAGACAAAGGACATTATTGTTTGCGGGTTAGATGGCGGAGAAGCCGATGTTCCGATCGCATTAATATAGGAATTATTTCTTGGAAGTCAACCGGAGTTTCTGGTTTAATAAACACCTTTAGTTCAACTCTCTCCGTGCTTTCTGGAGATGTGTGTCGGACCTCCTCACCTAACCTCAGATGGATCAGCCGTTACATTCGTATCACATCAATTCAGTACATGTCATTCATCATGTTATTTTTATTGTTCTTTTCATTGTGTATAGTATTTTAATATTTTATAGTATTTTAGTAAATCCATACTGCAGGAGGGAATGGGGAGTAAGCATTCCAAAATAAAAAGTCTTGAATCTTGAATCAATGTTATTATGAGTCATGAACCGTATCAATGGTAGGACCCTCTCTCTCTCTGTTCCACCTCTCTCTCTCTCTCTCTCTGCTCCACCTCTCTCTCTCTGCTCCACCTCTCTCTCTCTCTCTCTCTGTTCCACCTCTCTCTCTCTCTGCTCCACCTCTCCCTCTCTCTCTCTGTTCCACCTCTCTCTCTCTCTCTCTGTTCCACCTCTCTCTCTCTCTCTCTCTGCTCCACCTCTCTCTCTCTCTCTCTGTTCCACCTCTCTCTCTCTCTCTCTCTGCTCCACCTCTCTCTCTCTCTCTGCTCCACCTCTCTCTCTCTCTCTCTCTCTCTGTTCCACCTCTCTCTCTCTGCTCCACCTCTCTCTCTCTCTCTCTCTCTGTTCCACCTCTTTCTCTCTCTCTCTCTCTCTGCTCCACCTCTCTCTCTCTCTCTCTGTTCCACCTCTCTCTCTCTCTCTGCTCCACCTCTCTCTCTCTCTCTGCTCCACCTCTCTCTCTCTGCTCCACCTCTCTCTCTCTCTCTCTGCTCCACCTCTCTCTCTCTCTGCTCCACCTCTCTCTCTCTGCTCCACCTCTCTCTCTCTGCTCCACCTCTCTCTCTCTCTCTCTCTCTCTCTCTCTCTCTGCTCCACCTCTCTCTCTCTCTCTCTGTTCCACCTCTCTCTCTCTCTCTGCTCCACCTCTCTCTCTCTGCTCCACCTCTCTCTCTCTCTCTCTGCTCCACCTCTCTCTCTCTCTCTCTGTTCCACCTCTCTCTCTCTCTCTGCTCCACCTCTCTCTCTCTGCTCCACCTCTCTCTCTCTCTCTGCTCCACCTCTCTCTCTCTGCTCCACCTCTCTCTCTCTGCTTCACCTCTCTCTCTCTCTCTGCTTCACCTCTCTCTCTCTCTCTGCTCCACCTCTCTCTCTCTCTCTCTCTCTCTCTCTCTCTGCTCCACCTCTCTCTCTCTCTCTCTCTGCTCCACCTCTCTCTCCTCTCTCTCTCTCTCTCTCTCTCTCTCTCTCTCTCTCTCTCTCTCTCTCTCTCTCTCTCTCCTCTCTCTCCTCTCTCCTCTCTCTCTCTCTCTCTCTCTGCTCCACCTCTCTCTCTCTCTGTTTCACCTCTCTCTCTCTCTCTCTGCTCCACCTCTCTCTCCACCTCTCTCTCTCTCTGCTCCACCTCTCTCTCTCTCTCTGCTTCACCTCTCTCTCTCTCTCTGCTCCACCTCTCTCTCTCTCTCTCTATCTGCTCCACCTCTCTCTCTCTCTCTCTGCTTCACCTCTCTCTCTCTCTGCTCCACCTCTCTCTCTCTGCTCCACCTCTCTCTCTCTGCTCCACCTCTCTCTCTGCTCCACCTCTCTCTCTAGTCCCTGCTCCACCTCTCGCATCTCCACACCCACCATGACGTCACGCCAGGTGTGGGTGTCCGGGGCGCGTCTGTTTTTGTCCGGCATTCGTTGTAACGCGGAAGTCTACCAGAGACAGGTGGAGTAAAGGAACCGTCGGTGGTTCTTCATCAAGTGACCTCGACATGGTGGAGTAAACACCGCCCGGGTTGGTTGGAGCCGCGTCTGGAAAGCGAGACGCAGCCTAAAAAAAGAAACTTGGAGACGCGCTTGGCGCACACCGTCACGACCAAGACCCGGTGAGACCCGCCATGCACCCAGGGCGACCCGGACCCGGGGTCGGGGTTGGCAGCACCACCACCACCACCCAGGACCTCCAGCCCTCCAAGGTCAACCAGGTGCTGATGGAGTTCATGATGTACGCCGGACGGGCGTTGGTGGTGCTGTACCCCGTGTATCTGACGGGGTTCCTCGGCCTCAGCGTCAGCTGGGTGCTGCTGTGCTTGGTGATGGTCACCTGGTGGAAGAAGAACCGCCGGTGGAAGGACGTCCGCATCGGGACCGCCATCGACTTCGTGGATAACGAGAGGCTGGAGATCAACAGGGAGCTCAGCACGGCGTTGAACATGGCGACCTGGGTGGGTGGGGGGGGTGTGTGTGTTGCCGCCATACCATTAAACCAAGCCTCTTATCAATGACGTAAAGCGTTCTATTACTACATCCCTTTTGACGTCATGGTGGTAAGACCAGATGACTATTGATGTCTGAATTTGTCCAATTGGAGATTACATATCATATATATTATAGTGTAACACGTATATAATTGGTGATATTGGGATGAAGCAATCATCACAATATAAGTACTGTCATTGTAAGATTGCATGATTTCCCTTCCCTGCATTCATCTAACTCATCCATCAGTGAGTGTAACTCATTTAACTGAGTGTAACTCATCTAACTTAGTGTCACTCATCTAACTGAGTGTAACTCATCTGAGAGTAACTCATCTAACTGAGTGTGACTCATCTAACTAAGTGTAACTCATCTAACTAAGTGTAACTCATCTGAGAGTAACTCATCTAACTAAGTGTAACTCATCTAACTCTAACTGTGAGTGTAACTCATCTAACTAAGTGTAACTCATCTAACTCTAACTGTGAGTGTAACTCATCTAACTGAGTGTAACTCATCTAACTGAGTGTGACTCATCTAACTAAGTGTAACTCATCTAACTAAGTGTAACTCATCTAACTGAGTGTAACTCATCTAACTCATCTAACTGAGTGTGACTCATGTAACTGTGTGTGTAACTCATCTAACTGTGAGTGTAACTCATCTAACTGAGTGTAACTCCTCTAACTCATCTAACTGAGTGTAACTCATCTAACTGAGTGTAACTCATGTAACTGAGTGTAACTCCTCTAACTGAGTGTGACTCATCTAACTGAGTAACTCATTTAACTGTGTAACTCATCTAACTCATCTAACTGAGTGTGACTCATCTAACTGAGTGTAACTCATCTAACTGAGTGTAACTCATCTAACTGTGAGTGTGTAACTCATCTAACTGTTAGTGTAACTCATCTAACTGTTAGCGTAACTCATCTAACTCATCTAACTGTGTGTAACTCATCTAACTGAGTGACTCATCTAACTGAGTGTAACTCCTTTAACTGAGTGTAACTCATCTAACTCATCTAACTGAGTGTGACTCATCTGAGTGTAACTCATCTGAGTGTAACTCATCTAACTCATTTAACTGAGTGTAACTCATCTAACTGAGTGTAACTCATCTAACTGTTAGTGTAACTCATCTAACTGAGTGTAACTCATCTAACTGTTAGTGTAACTCATCTAACTGTTAGTGTAACTCATCTAACTGTTAGCGTAACTCATCTAACTCATCTAACTGAGTGTAACTCATCTAACTCATCTAACTGAGTGTAACTCATCTAACTGTTAATGTAACTCATCTAACTCATCTAACTGAGTGTAACTCATCTAACTGAGTGTAACTCATTTAACTTTTAGATGAGTTAGATGAGTTACACTGAGTGTAACTCATCTAACTGTGAGTGTAACTCATCTAACTGAGTGTAACTCATCTAACTGTTAGTGTAACTCATCTAACTTAGTGTAACTCATCTAACTGAGTGTAACTCATCTAACTGTGAGTGTAACTCATCTAACTCATCTAACTGAGTGTAACTCATCTAACTGTTAGTGTAACTCATCTAACTTAGTGTAACTCATCTAACGGAGTGTAACTCATCTAACTGTGAGTGTAACTCATCTAACTCATCTAACTGAGTGTAACTCATCTAACTGAGTGTAACTCATCTAACTGAGTAACTCATCTAACTGAGTGTAACTCATCTAACTGTTAGTGTAACTCATCGAACTGTTAGCGTAACTCATCTAACTGTTGGCGTAACTCATCTAACTCATCTAACTGTGAGTGTAACTCATCTAACTCATCTAACTGAGTAACTCATCTAACTGAGTGTAACTCATCTAACTGAGTGTAACTCATCTAACTGAGTGTAACTCATCTAACTGAGTGTAACTCATCTAACTGTGAGTGTAACTCATCTAACTCATCTAACTGAGTGTAACTCATCTAACTGAGTGTAACTCATCTAACTGAGTAACTCATCTAACTGAGTGTAACTCATCTAACTGTTAGTGTAACTCATCGAACTGTTAGCGTAACTCATCTAACTGTTGGCGTAACTCATCTAACTCATCTAACTGTGAGTGTAACTCATCTAACTCATCTAACTGAGTAACTCATCTAACTGAGTGTAACTCATCTAACTAAGTGTAACTCATCTAACTGAGTGTAACTCATCTAACTAAGTGTAACTCGTCTAACTAAGTGTAACTCGTCTAACTCATTTAACTGTGAGTGTAACTCATCTAACTGAGTGTGACTCATCTAACTGAGTGTGACTCATCTAACTGAGTGTAACTCATCTAACTGTGAGTGTAACTCATCTAACTGAGTGTAACTCATCTAACTCATCTAACTGAGTGTGACACATATCATATATATTATAGTGTAACACGTATATAATTGGTGATATTGGGATGAAGCAATCATCACAATATAAGTACTGTCATTGTAAGATTGCATGATTTCCCTTCCCTGCATTCATCTAACTCATCCATCAGTGAGTGTAACTCATTTAACTGAGTGTAACTCATCTAACTTAGTGTCACTCATCTAACTGAGTGTAACTCATCTGAGAGTAACTCATCTAACTGAGTGTGACTCATCTAACTAAGTGTAACTCATCTAACTAAGTGTAACTCATCTGAGAGTAACTCATCTAACTAAGTGTAACTCATCTAACTCTAACTGTGAGTGTAACTCATCTAACTAAGTGTAACTCATCTAACTCTAACTGTGAGTGTAACTCATCTAACTGAGTGTAACTCATCTAACTGAGTGTGACTCATCTAACTAAGTGTAACTCATCTAACTAAGTGTAACTCATCTAACTGAGTGTAACTCATCTAACTCATCTAACTGAGTGTGACTCATGTAACTGTGTGTGTAACTCATCTAACTGTGAGTGTAACTCATCTAACTGAGTGTAACTCCTCTAACTCATCTAACTGAGTGTAACTCATCTAACTGAGTGTAACTCATGTAACTGAGTGTAACTCCTCTAACTGAGTGTGACTCATCTAACTGAGTAACTCATTTAACTGTGTAACTCATCTAACTCATCTAACTGAGTGTGACTCATCTAACTGAGTGTAACTCATCTAACTGAGTGTAACTCATCTAACTGTGAGTGTGTAACTCATCTAACTGTTAGTGTAACTCATCTAACTGTTAGCGTAACTCATCTAACTCATCTAACTGTGTGTAACTCATCTAACTGAGTGACTCATCTAACTGAGTGTAACTCCTTTAACTGAGTGTAACTCATCTAACTCATCTAACTGAGTGTGACTCATCTGAGTGTAACTCATCTGAGTGTAACTCATCTAACTCATTTAACTGAGTGTAACTCATCTAACTGAGTGTAACTCATCTAACTGTTAGTGTAACTCATCTAACTGAGTGTAACTCATCTAACTGTTAGTGTAACTCATCTAACTGTTAGTGTAACTCATCTAACTGTTAGCGTAACTCATCTAACTCATCTAACTGAGTGTAACTCATCTAACTCATCTAACTGAGTGTAACTCATCTAACTGTTAATGTAACTCATCTAACTCATCTAACTGAGTGTAACTCATCTAACTGAGTGTAACTCATTTAACTTTTAGATGAGTTAGATGAGTTACACTGAGTGTAACTCATCTAACTGTGAGTGTAACTCATCTAACTGAGTGTAACTCATCTAACTGTTAGTGTAACTCATCTAACTTAGTGTAACTCATCTAACTGAGTGTAACTCATCTAACTGTGAGTGTAACTCATCTAACTCATCTAACTGAGTGTAACTCATCTAACTGTTAGTGTAACTCATCTAACTTAGTGTAACTCATCTAACGGAGTGTAACTCATCTAACTGTGAGTGTAACTCATCTAACTCATCTAACTGAGTGTAACTCATCTAACTGAGTGTAACTCATCTAACTGAGTAACTCATCTAACTGAGTGTAACTCATCTAACTGTTAGTGTAACTCATCGAACTGTTAGCGTAACTCATCTAACTGTTGGCGTAACTCATCTAACTCATCTAACTGTGAGTGTAACTCATCTAACTCATCTAACTGAGTAACTCATCTAACTGAGTGTAACTCATCTAACTGAGTGTAACTCATCTAACTGAGTGTAACTCATCTAACTGAGTGTAACTCATCTAACTGTGAGTGTAACTCATCTAACTCATCTAACTGAGTGTAACTCATCTAACTGAGTGTAACTCATCTAACTGAGTAACTCATCTAACTGAGTGTAACTCATCTAACTGTTAGTGTAACTCATCGAACTGTTAGCGTAACTCATCTAACTGTTGGCGTAACTCATCTAACTCATCTAACTGTGAGTGTAACTCATCTAACTCATCTAACTGAGTAACTCATCTAACTGAGTGTAACTCATCTAACTAAGTGTAACTCATCTAACTGAGTGTAACTCATCTAACTAAGTGTAACTCGTCTAACTAAGTGTAACTCGTCTAACTCATTTAACTGTGAGTGTAACTCATCTAACTGAGTGTGACTCATCTAACTGAGTGTGACTCATCTAACTGAGTGTAACTCATCTAACTGTGAGTGTAACTCATCTAACTGAGTGTAACTCATCTAACTCATCTAACTGAGTGTGACTCATCTAACTGAGTGTGACTCATCTAACTGAGTGTAACTCATCTAACTCATCTAACTGAGTGTAACTCATGTAACTGAGTGTAACTCCTCTAACTGAGTGTAACTCCTCTAACTGAGTGTAACTCATCTAACTGAGTGTAACTCATCTAACTGAGTGAAACTACTGTGAGTGTAACTCATTTAACTGTTAGTTAGATGAGTTACACTGAGTGTAACTCATCTAGCTGAGTGTAACTCATCTAACTCATCTAACTGAGTGTAACTCATCTAACTGTTAGTGTAACTCATCTAACTCATCTAACTGTTAGTGTAACTCATCTAACTGAGTGTAACTCATCTAACTGTTAGTGTAACTCATCTAACTGAGTGTAACTCATCTAACTGTGAGTGTAACTCATCTAACTGTGAGTGTAACTCATCTAACTGAGTGTAACTCATCTAAATCTTCTAACTGTTATTGTAACTCATCTAACTGAGTGTAACTCATGTAACTGAGTGTAACTCATCTAACTGAGTAACTCCTCTAACTGAGTGTGACTCATCTAACTGAGTGTAACTCATCTAACTGAGTGTGACTCATCTAACTGAGTGTAACTCATTGAACTGAGTAACTCATCTAACTCATCTAACTGAGTGTAACTCATCTAACTGAGTGTAACTCATCTAACTGTGAGTGTAACTCATCTAACTCATCTAACTGAGTGTAACTCATCTAACTGAGTGTAACTCATCTAACTGAGTAACTCATCTAACTGAGTGTAACTCATCTAACTGTTAGTGTAACTCATCGAACTGTTAGCGTAACTCATCTAACTGTTGGCGTAACTCATCTAACTCATCTAACTGTGAGTGTAACTCATCTAACTCATCTAACTGAGTAACTCATCTAACTGAGTGTAACTCATCTAACTAAGTGTAACTCATCTAACTGAGTGTAACTCATCTAACTAAGTGTAACTCGTCTAACTAAGTGTAACTCGTCTAACTCATTTAACTGTGAGTGTAACTCATCTAACTGAGTGTGACTCATCTAACTGAGTGTGACTCATCTAACTGAGTGTAACTCATCTAACTGTGAGTGTAACTCATCTAACTGAGTGTAACTCATCTAACTCATCTAACTGAGTGTGACTCATCTAACTGAGTGTGACTCATCTAACTGAGTGTAACTCATCTAACTCATCTAACTGAGTGTAACTCATGTAACTGAGTGTAACTCATCTAACTGAGTGTAACTCCTCTAACTGAGTGTAACTCATCTAACTGAGTGTAACTCATCTAACTGAGTGAAACTACTGTGAGTGTAACTCATTTAACTGTTAGTTAGATGAGTTACACTGAGTGTAACTCATCTAGCTGAGTGTAACTCATCTAACTCATCTAACTGAGTGTAACTCATCTAACTGTTAGTGTAACTCATCTAACTCATCTAACTGTTAGTGTAACTCATCTAACTGAGTGTAACTCATCTAACTGTTAGTGTAACTCATCTAACTGAGTGTAACTCATCTAACTGTGAGTGTAACTCATCTAACTGTGAGTGTAACTCATCTAACTGAGTGTAACTCATCTAAATCTTCTAACTGTTATTGTAACTCATCTAACTGAGTGTAACTCATGTAACTGAGTGTAACTCATCTAACTGAGTAACTCCTCTAACTGAGTGTGACTCATCTAACTGAGTGTAACTCATCTAACTGAGTGTGACTCATCTAACTGAGTGTAACTCATTGAACTGAGTAACTCATCTAACTCATCTAACTGAGTGTGACTCATCTAACTGAGTAACTCATCTAACTGTGAGTGTAACTAATCTAACTCATTTAACTGAGTGTAACTCATCTAACTGAGTGTAACTCATCTAACTCATCTAACTCTTAGTGTAACTCATCTAACTGAGTGTAACTCATCTAACTGAGTAACTCATCTAACTGAGTGTAACTCATCTAACTGTTAGTGTAACTCATCTAACTGTTAGCGTAACTCATCTAACTCATCTAACTGAGTGTAACTCATCTAACTCATCTAACTGTGAGTGTAACTCATCTAACTGAGTGTAACTCATCTAACTAAGTGTAACTCATCTAACTGTGAGTCTGACTCATCTAACTGAGTGTAACTCATCTAACTAAGTGTAACTCATCTAACTAAGTGTAACTCATCTAACTCATTTAACTGTGAGTGTAACTCATCTAACTTAGTGTGACTCATCTAACTGAGTGTAACTCATCTAACTGTGAGTGTAACTCATCTAACTGAGTGTAACTCATCTAACTCATCTAACTGAGTGTGACCCATCTAACTGAGAGTGACCCATCTAACTGAGTGTAACTCATCTAACTGTGAGTGTAACTCATCTAACTGAGTGTAACTCATCTAACTCATCTAACTGAGTGTGACCCATCTAACTGAGTGTGACCCATCTAACTGAGTGTGACCCATCTAACTGAGTGTAACTCATCTAACTGTGAGTGTAACTCATCTAACTCATCTAACTGAGTGTAACTCATGTAACTGAGTGTAACTCATCTAACTGAGTGTAACTCCTCTAACTGAGTGTAACTCATCTAACTGAGTGTAACTCCTCTAACTGTAACTCATCTAACTGAGTGACTCGTCTAACTGAGTGAAACTACTGTGAGTGTAACTCATTTAACTGTTAGTTAGATGAGTTACACTGAGTGTAACTCATCTAACTGAGTGTAACTCATCTGAGTGTAACTCATCTAACTGAGTAACTCATCTAACTCATCTAACTGAGTGTAACTCATCTAGCTGAGTGTAACTCATCTAACTGTTAGTGTAACTCATCTAACTCATCTAACTGTTAGTGTAACTCATCTAACTGAGTGTAACTCATCTAACTGTTAGTGTAACTCATCTAACTGAGTGTAACTCATCTAACTGTGAGTGTAACTCATATAACTGAGTGTAACTCATCTAACTGAGTGTAACTCATCTAACTCTTCTAACTGTTAGTGTAACTCATCTAACTGAGTGTAACTCATCTAACTCATCTAACTGAGTGTAACTCATCTAACTGAGTGTAACTCATCTAACTCTTCTAACTGTTAGTGTAACTCATCTAACTGAGTGTAACTCATCTAACTCTTCTAACTGTTAGTGTAACTCATCTAACTCATCTAACTGTGAGTGTAACTCATCTAACTCTTCTAACTATTAGTGTAACTCATCTAACTCATCTAACTGAGTGTAATTCATCTAACTCTTAACGTATATCCTTCACCCAGGTCAACTTCCCTGATGTCGAAAAAGTGGACTGGCTAAACAAGGTACATTCATATCACACTTGATACATTCAGTTATCAAGGTACATTCATATCACACTTGATACATTCAGTTATCAAGGTACATTCATATCACACTTGATACATTCAGTTATCAAGGTACATTCAAGATTCAAGATTCAAGAAACTTTATTTATCCCGAGGGAAATTAATGTGCAACAGTTGACACAGGGGGAATAAATGCACACACAAATATACTAATACCTAATACCTAAGCTAAAAACTAAATAACAACAACTAACTAAACAAAACTAGTATAAACAAAATATAACTAAAATAACTCTAAATGAAATCTAAATGTATTGATAGATGAATAGATAAATTGCACAATTTACAGTATTATTACAGTAATACGTAGGTATATACAATACACAACAATACGTATAGTGCAAATTGGCAGTAATAATATATTAATAAATAACTCGGATGAATACTGAAAAAGTGACATGTGAAAAGTGAAATTGAATTTACAGTGCAAAATTACAGTGAAAGGATTTACAGTGCGTTGACCAAAAAATAATAACAGTGCGTTAGCCTAAGGTCACTGAGTCTCCACTGTCCCTCTCACGACCCGAGGTAGATGAATTAAAGAGACGAATTATACAGACTGATGGCCACAGGAAGAAAGGACTTCCTGTGGCGTTCTGTGGTGCACCTGGGTGGAATGAGTCTGTTGCTGAAGGTGCTTCTATATGAGGTCAGCACCTGATGGAGAGGGTGAGAGTTGTTGTCAAGGATACTACGCAGCTTGCGCAGCATCCTCCTCTCAGACACCACCAACAAGGAGTCCAGTTGGACCCCCAGGACAGTGCCAGCCTTTCTGACAATCCTGCTGATCTTGTTGGCGTCTGCTGACCTCAACCTGCTTCCCCAGCACACGACACCGGAGAAGATGGCACTGGCTACCACCGACTGGTAGAATATGTTCAGCATCTTGTTGCAAACGTTGAAGGACCGGAGCCTCCGCAGGAAGTAGAGACGGCTCTGGCCCTTCTTGTACACAGCCTCAGAGTTCTTGGCCCAGACCAGTTTGTTGTCCAGATGAACTCCCAGGTATTTATATTCCTGAACAACTTCAGCGAACACACCCTTGATGGAAATGGGTGTGGGGGTAGATTTCCTCCTGCGGAAGTCCACCACCATCTCCTTCATCTTGTCTGTGTTGAGCTGCATGTGGTTCAGCTCACACCACTCAACGAAGGAGTCCACGATGCCCCTGTACTCCTCATCGTTTCCCTCGCTGACACAACCAACAACTGCAGAGTCGTCCGAGAACTTCTGCAGATGGCAGGACACAGAGTTGTACTGGAAGTCTGAGGTGTAAAGGGTGAACAGGAATGGGGAAAGAACTGTTCCCTGTGGAGCACCAGTGCTGCTGACCACAGTGTCAGACACACAGTCCTGCAGTCTGACAAACTGTGGACGACCCGTCAAATAGTCAGTAATCCAGGACACCAGGGAAGAGTCCACCTTCATCGCCGTCAGCTTACTCCCCAGCAGGGCAGGCCGGATGGTGTTGAACGCACTGGAGAAGTCGAAAAACCTGATTCTCACAGTGCTCCCGGGTCTGTCCAAGTGGGCGTAGGCACGATGAAGCAGGAAGATGATGGCGTCCAGTTTCGGCTAGTAGGCAAACTGAAGAGGGTCCAGCGATGATCTGACCAGGGGCCGAAGAAGCGACAGGACCAGCCTCTCAAAGGACTTCGCCACGTGGGACGTCAGCGCCACCGGTCTGTAGTCGTTAGAGGTGCTGGGACGTGCCTTCTTCGGAACCGGCACCAGGCAGGATGTCTTCCACAGCACAGGGACCCTCTCCAGTCTCATGCTCAGGTTGAAGATGTACTGCAGGACTCCACTCAGCTGGGCAGCACATGTTTTGAGGACCCTCGGGCTGACGCCGTCAGGACCAGCAGCCTTGCCTGGATGGAGCCTGTACAGCACTTTCCTCACCTGCTCAGCTGTGAAGGTATGTGTGCCGGGTGTGGAGGCAGGAAGAGTCTCTGTTGTGTTGATGGGAGAGGGGTGAGGTAGTGGTGGTGGGGGAGAGAGAACAGGTATGTTGACGCTGGAGAGGGACGGTGGGGGAGGGGGGACAGCAGGGCTGGAGGGGAATGGTTGTAGAGGGGCTGGGGGAGGGGGGGTAGACCGGAGCCCACTCATTGAATCTATTGAAAAACAAATTCAACTCTTTGGCCCGATCAGGACCCCCCCTTATTGTCTGGCTACCAGGTTGTTTGTAGCCAGTGATGCTCCTCATGCCACTCCACACATCCTTCAGGTTGTTCTGCTGAAGTTTGTGCTCCAGCTTCCTCCTGTAGTTGTCTTTGCCCTGCTGGATCCTCTCCTTCAGCTCCCTCTGAACCCGCCTCATCTGCTCCCTATCCCCGTCTCTGAAGGCCCTCTTCTTCTCATTGAGCAGGACCTTGATGTCTCTGGTGACCCATGGCTTGTTGTTGGGGAAACAGCGTACAGTCTCTGTGGGAACAACACTGTCCACACATAAGTTGATGTACCCTGTTATACATTCCGTGAGATCATCAAGGTCCTCTCCATGCAAATCACAGAGGAAATCCCAGTCTGTTGACTCAAAGCAGCCCCGCAAGTCCTCATCGGCCTCCTGTGACCATCTCCTCACAGTCCTTGTGGTCACAGGCAGCCACTGTACTAGAGGCCTATACAGGGGCTGAAGGTGGATGAGGTTGTGGTCTGACCTTCCAAGAGGAGGAAGGGCGGTGGCGCTGTATGCCTCCTTAACATTGGCATACAGCAGGTCCAGTGTCTTGTTTTCCACTTGTTGTTAACGAGAATAGCAAGTCCCCCACCTTTCCTCTTGCCACTCTCTCGGTGCGTCCTGTCCGCCCGGACGGTCAGAAAGCTGTCCGCCCGGACGGTCAGAAAGCCGTCCGCGGTAACATTGGAGTCCGGGGTGTCCTCGTGGAGCCACGTCTCCGTGAAACAAAGCACGCTGCTCTCCCGGTACACCCGCTGGGTCCTCACCAGGCCCGCTAGCTCGTCCATCTTGTTCGCTAGCGACCTCATGTTCCCCATGGTGATGGAAGGGAGATATGGTTTATATCTCCGCTTCCTCTCCCGCTGTTTACGTCCAGCCTTGCATCCCCTGTACGTCCTCCTCAGCTCCCCGGGGAGGTCGGGGATGTCGGGCCTCTCCCGTAGCAGCGAGGTCTGTTGTAGCGACAACAGCTGACTCCGCGCGTAGACAATGGCTCCGCCGTAATGTTGAGCCACGACGGAAACGCGGTTCAGTAACAGTGTCCCCAGAATGAGAAACACGGCAAAAACTTCCCTAAACATAGCTGGCTGAGGGTTGCACAGCTACTTAACAAAAAACTATACTAAAAACAACAATAATATAAGAATAAATAACGAATAAAAGAATAAAAGTAAGAGGGGAGGGGGAGCAACTGTTGCTGGCTGCCGCTAGTCGCAGCGCCGGAAGTGATTCATATCACACTTGATACATTCAGTTATCAAGGTACATTCATATCACACTTGATACATTTACATTTACATTTAGGGCATTTGGCAGACGCTTTTATCCAAAGCGACTTACAAGGTGTACATTAGTTGAAGCAGTCAATAGCATAACACTGAGGTACGTGAACATAAAAATAGAGCACTTCACAAGCATTCATGTTAACAAGATGAATAACACAATTTGGTACTGCCAGGTCACCTGCTTAAGTAGCTGTGATAAGAGCGTGTTATCAACATGATACATTCAGTTATCAAGGTACATTCATATCACACTTGATACATTCAGTTATCAAGGTACATTCATATCACACTTATATTAATCATTTTCGATTTTTTTCCTAAATAATTTTCCATTTTATTTCTAAAATAATTCTTGATTTTTTTAAATTTATATCACAATATTTCCCCCTCAATATTGTATGTTGACTATTTTTGAGATGTTAGCTAAATACTCATCAGTA
Source organism: Muraenolepis orangiensis (assembly GCA_027704905.1). Lineage (NCBI taxonomy): Eukaryota > Metazoa > Chordata > Actinopteri > Gadiformes > Muraenolepididae > Muraenolepis > Muraenolepis orangiensis. The sequence continues at coordinate 23,722,730 of CM051015.1, forward strand.
ATGTGGATTTAATGACTCGGAGGGTGAAAGCAAAAAAAAGCATAGCTTCAACATTCTGGTAAGTTCAGAACAGGAGATGACTTGACTGTAAAGCAGCCTCTAAAGCCAGGAGTAGACCATACTTTAAGGTTTAAAAGATGGAGCAGTGAACTATATGTGTGATTCTCTGGTGTTTCCACCAGTAGTAGATGGTAGATGTACGGTGTGGATCAGGCTCTTGCTCTGTGTGACCAGGTGCTGGGGCAGGCCTGGCCTTTCTTCAGCATGTTTATGGAGAAGCTCCTGAAGGAGCAGATCCAGCCGGCGGTCCGCTTGTCCAACACCGCCCTGAAGACCTTCACCTTCACCAAGGTCCACTTTGGACACACTGTGAGTCTGCTCTCTGTCTGTTCATCTCTCTCTGTGTCTGTCTGTCTGTCTCTGTCTGTTTCTCTCTCTCTCTCTCCTCTCTCTCTCTCTCTCTCTCTCTGGCTCTCTCTCTCTCTCTCTCTCTCTCTCTCTCTCTCTCTCTCTCTCTCTCTCTCTCTCTCTCTCTCTCTCTGGCTCTCTCTCTCTCTCTCTCTCTCTCTCTCTCTCTCTCCTCTCTCTCTCTCTCTCTCTCTCTCTCTCTCTCTCTCTCTCTCTCTCTCTCTCTCTCTCTCTCTCTCTCTCTCTCTCTCTGGCTCTCTCTCTCTCTCTCTCTCTCTCTCTCTCTCTGTCTCTCTCTCTGTCTCTCTCTCTCTCTCTTGATAGCATACTATCAATACTGGGGGCTCCTCCTCGGCCCCTGGGCTCCTCCTTGGCCCCTGGGCTCCTCCTTGGCCCCTGGGCTCCTCCTTGGCCCCTGGGCTCCTCCTCGGCCCCTGGGCTCCTCCTTGGCCCCTGGGCTCCTCCTTGGCCCTGGGCTCCTGGGCCGCTGTACCAACATGTCTATTGGGGGTCCATCACATTGGTTCTTCTGTTTTGATTCCAGCCTCTGAGGATCTCCGGCGTGAAGGTGTACACCCACGAAGTGGACAAGAGAGAAGTCATTCTGGACCTGAACATATGGTGAGTTCCAGTGCTCTATGCGTGTGTTCACTAGTGAACACCACTAGCCGCTTGTTGGATAAGATGTACTGACAATTAAATAAGTTAGTATAGATAATGAAACCAAAGGCCGTTATGAGTTGAGTCAACTTGAATTTGAAAGGTTTTAGTTTATTCATTATTTAACCCTGTGTGTGTGTGTGTGTGTGTGTGTGTGTGTGTGTGTGTGTGTGTGTGTGTGTGTGTGTGTGTGTGTGTGTGTGTGTGTGTGTGTGTGTGTGTGTGTGTGTGTGTGTGTGTGTGTGTGTGTGTGTGTGTGTGTGTGTGTGTGTGTGTGTGTGTGTGTGTGTGTGTGTGTGTATTTCACAGTTATGAGGGAGATGCTGATATTGATGCAGAAATAAGCAAAGCCATCGTAGCTGGTGTCAAAGGACTCACGGTGGCCATTTTGTCTTTCACACAACATCCCATAATATACAGTGTGCACATACGGCTGCATTTTGGTTTCAATTAGTCCGATTTACATAGTTTGAAAAATTCAATACAATACATGCATTCCCTCACAATGTACATGTGGGGAGAATTAGTATGGATAAAACTTGGTATGACCAATGCTCGAATTTGTTATTTGAAAAGTTGTATTTTTATTCATTAGCAGTAGCGGCTCTTCTCAGATGAGTTAAGATCAGTTAAACTGATTAAATTCACTGTATTCAACATTTCCAGTTCAAAGGAACGATGAGAGTTATTCTGGAGCCTCTGATTGGCCAAGTCCCGCTGGTGGGAGGAGTCACCTTCTTCTTCATTCGCCGGCCTGTAAGTGTTTCTAGCCTGGAGGAACTCCTCATGGTCTCCCCTTGAGTACCAGCGGTCCGCTTGTAAACTCTCCAACCTTATTTCAGACGCTGCAAATCAACTGGACGGGCATGACCAACCTCCTGGACAGTCCTGCTTTCAGGTGGGCGTTACCCCATTAAGACCCAACCCACCTTGATAACACCACAACAGAACTGACTAAGGCTCCCGGCTGAAAGGTTCTTCCATGTCAAGCCAGTTCTTGGGTGGCAGCGTCTGGTGACTAAACAGAGCAATATTTGGATTGAATGTTCTCTGTCGTCCTTTCCCAGTTCGCTGTCTGAGGAGACCATCATGGACATCATCTCCTCTATGATGGTGTTGCCCAACCGCATGTGCATCCCTCTGATAGACCAAGTGAAGGTGGACCAGATGAGGTTCCCTCTGCCTCGGGTACAGCACCTCCAACACCTGTATCCTGGCTGAGGCCCCTGGGCCACGGCCAGGTGGGATGTTGATTATCCATGACAGGCAGTGGTAAAGGTGGTGGTAAAGTAGGGGCCCTTTAGCACCCACTGGTCCAACTGGTGGGCTGCTCTATCTATCAGAAACCAGGGGGTGGACACTCCCGTGAGTGAGCCCTATAGGATAGTCTTTTTAAGAACTCACACTTGGTTCTTCCTTACTTGCTCCACTAGACTGGTCGTCAAATCTTAGGCACTATAAAAAAACAATAGAACAGGAATGCAAACAGTATTGTCCAGACACGCTTGGAATGCGGTCCATGCACATTGTCCTGTTGGAGCCGGGCAGGGCAATGAGGGAACTCAACATAGTCTACCTTTTTAAGTGAACTCTACAGTAATGTAGTTCCAGTTATGCCAGTATGTCTTCCTTATTTGCGACTTGCCAATGTGCCGAGTTGGAGGTACAAGTTAATCTGGAATGGACCATCAATCAAACAATCAGACTGTTATTGTAAAGCTCCTCTGGTGCACAGCTGCAACACAAGGTGCAAAACCATGGACACAACAAGGAACCAGGAAATAAACGTTGTGAACAAAGGTTTTTTTCTTGGTTAAGGACTCAAGTAAATTTATTTGTTATTTAAAGTGCCAGGAAAACGTCTCCCAAACACAGCAGAGAGCTCCCTCCCTCCTCTGGGGATGAAGAGGAACGCCGTACGTCCGGGGTTCTCACGTGTGTTTGCTCGGCAGGGGGTGGTCCGGGTCCACCTGCTGGAGGCCAGGGACCTGGTGCCCAAAGACACCTTCATGATGGGCATGGTCAAGGGCAAGTCGGACCCCTACACCGTGCTCCGGGTGGGCAACCGGCACTTCAAGACCAAGACCATCAAGGAGAACCTCAACCCACGCTGGACCAACGAGGTCTACGAGGTGTGGAGGAAGACATATATACAGTGTATATATGTCACACACACACACACACACACACACACACACACACACACACACACACACACACACACACACACACACACACACACACACACACACACACACACACACACACACACACACACACACACACTGTTTGGAATCTCTGTCCTCAGTTTGTAGTCTCTGTTTGTCCTCAGTTTGTAGTCCACGAGGCCCCAGGACAGGAGCTGGAGCTGGAAGTGTTTGACGAGGACACAGACAAGGACGACTTCCTGGGAAGGTTAATATTACCGTCTGTTGATCTGTCTCTGTTGTTCTATTGGTCGATCTGTCTGTTGATCTGTCTGTCTGTTGATCTATTGATCTGTCTGTTAATCGGTCTGTCTGTTGATCTGTCTTACTGTCAGTTTATCTGTCTGTCTGCTGATCTATTGGTCTGTCTGTCGATCTGTCTGTTGGTCTGTATATCTGTCTGTCTGTCTGTAAATCTTTCTGTTTGTTAATCTGTCTGTCTGTTGATCTATTGGTCTTTCTGTCTGTCTGTTGATCTATCGGTCTGTCTGTCTGTTGATCTATTGGTCTGTCTGTGGATCTGTTGATCTGTCTGTCTGTTGATCTATCTGTCTGTCTGTTGATCTGTCGGTCTGTCTCTGTCTGTTGATTTGTCGTCTGTCTGTCTGTCTTTTTTTTCTGATGATCTGTCTGTCTGTTGATCTATGGCTCTGTCTGTCTGTCTGTCGGTCTTTTGATATATGGGTCTGTCTGTTGATCTATGGGTCTGTCTGTCTGTTGATCTGTCTGTCTATCTGTTTGTTTATCTATGGGTCTGTCTGTCTGTCTGTTGATCTATGGCTCTGTCTGTCTGTTGATCTATGGGTCTGTCTGTCTGTCTGTCTGTCTGTTGATCTGTCGGTCTGTTTGTCTGTCTGTTGATCTATGGGTCTGTCTGTCTGTTGATCTGTCGGTCTGTCTGTCTGTCTGTCTGTCTGTCTGTCTGTTGATCTATGGGTCTGTCTGTGTGTTTGTCTTCTATAGATGTGTATGGATAATTATCTAACTAAAGGTTAATCCTAACTGGTCCCCAGACACCACCTGGACCTGGGGGATGTGATGAGGGAGAAGGAGCTGGACCAGGTGAGGGTTCCTGGTGTTAACCCTTTCATGGGTACTATCACAGCTCAGTCATCTATTCTTTACCAAACTTTAAATTGTTCATTTCAATAAGCTTTCTTTCATCTATTTGAAGCTTGAAAGTACACATTTTAAAATAATTTAGAAAATGTCAATAACGACGCACATTCTGTAATATTTTATAACATTCTTGCAATGTGTGAAAGTGCATGTGAATGAACTCGGGAATCTATATATTTTTTTAACCAAGTGGGTTACATAGTATACATAGACTACCTACCTTGTGTTGTTTATGTACAGTCTCAGCGTTGTACAGTGGATGTGCAGTGTTCTGTATAATGAAGATGGTTCCTTGTTCTAGTGGTTCCCTCTGACTGACACTCAGAGCGGCCAGCTGCATTTGAGACTCCAGTGGCTGTCCCTCCACACTGATCAGACCGTCTTACATGAGGTGTGTTATTCACCACACACACACACACACACACACACACACACACACACACCTCTTCAGCTGTTTTTCAAAGTTTAATTAGAAATTAAAGTCTTTCTCCTTGACGTTGCTTTGCACTGGAACCCGTTATGGTATCTGTACAAAAAAGACTTGTCTTGTATACTTGAGTAAATCCATCAACCCTTTGGTTTCAGACGACAGACGGCCGTGCCTGTGCCATGCTTGCAGTTTATTTAGACAACGCTTCAAACCTTCCGGTAAGAATCATCGGACGCAGCTGCTCACTTTGTGTGACCTGTGACAGCTTGGTTTTGGTTAATTTTGCTGTTTTTTAAATTTTTAGAAAGACCACAGTGAGTTCATTCACAATCAGAAACATGGGAAGCACTCAAAGGAATCCAAGGTAAGAATATATATTTCAATATATACATATGTTCACACTCGTATGTTAATATTCTTCTAAATCACACAGTGGGCGGTGTAAGAACGTATTGCTTGTCCACACTCGCTGTACTAGATGAGGACGGGACTGGATTTTCCTGTTTGACTGGTCACGGCGTGTCACTTTATACGGGCGTGGCCGTAACCAAATTGGGTTTCTGAATTTGCTTCCCTCTTGAAGCTCAGTATTGGTTTGGGACCTACAGTTGTAGGTGTGGTGAAAACATCCCCAGAGAGTTCATAGAAATGTTTTTTATGTACATATAACCATAAACACCAACTAAAGTTATCCTAAATACATAACCACTCATTCAATCTCCTCTACGTTGAGCTATAATCTGTTTATAGCTCTGTTAACCTCGTAAACAGAGCTATAAAGAGCTCTGTTAACCTCGTAAACAGAGCTATAAAGAGCTCTGTTAACCTAGTAAACAGAGCTATAAAGAGCTCTGTTAACCTAGTAAACAGCGTGTTCCTGCCTGTACTTTTAGCATTTATTGCCCTCTGCTGGCCTTTAATGGAAGTGCAAAAGGAATGTTTGGGATCACCTGATGACAACACAGCTCTGTGCTCAGGATCAAACTTGTCCAACTTATATTTCATGTTTTAATGTTTCCATTAATTTATTTCTCTCTCCCCCCCCTTCATTCACACACACACACACACACACACACACACACACACACACACACACACACACACACACACACACACACACACACACACACACACACACACACACACACACACACACACACACACACACACACACACACCCCTGATCAAGTACTGTAACCTAATCAATGATTGTGATTGTGTTCCATCAGCTCACAAAGAGAGGAGCACAGCCAAACGTCTTGGTGGAGCTGGCTGTCCGGGACCATGTTCAGAAGAGCAAGGTATTTAAATATATAAGTATATGATATATACTTTATGGACAAGGTACCACCTCATTTAAATATCCTTTATGGACAACAGTTACATCATCCTATGCCAGCCATAGCTATTTTGAAATGGATGTAATTTAAGTTCCATTAAATTGAGTAGCCCATTAGAAGATATAGCGTATGGAATGCACACTTGTCCATATCATGAAATGAATATGATGTAATAATCTCCTCCTGTTGGACAGGTGGCCTTCGCCTCCAACAACCCCGTCTGGGAGGAAGGGTTCACCTTCTTTGTCCACAGCATGAAGGAGTCGCTCATCCTTCAGGTAGGAGGTCTCACGCTCTCCCATGTGGGGGTGGACAAGCCACACGGCTCGGGAATATGGAAGATGAATGATCACAATCATAAGGATAATAATGGGGTGTGAAATTAAGGTTTTTAATGATTTCAAATGTTCAATGAACTAATAAAAGGGAAAACAAAAAAACATCCAAAAAATACTTCAGCACACCCCTCTCAAACAAAATCAATAAATACATATTTAAGCTCACCAAGCACAAATACAAAAATGCAAAGCATATACTCCATGCGCTGTCATAAAGGACCACTGGGGCCCAGAGGAGGTTGGGTGGTCTACCATAAAGGACCACTGGGGCCCAGAGGAGGTTGGGTGGTCTACCATAAAGGACCACTGGGGCCCAGAGGAGGTTGGGTGGTCTACCATAAAGGACCACTGGGGCCCAGAGGAGGTTGGGTGGTCTACCATAAAGGACCACTGGGGCCCAGAGGAGGTTGGGTGGTCTACCATAAAGGACCACTGGGGCCCAGAGGAGGTTGGGTGGTCTACCATAAAGGACCACTGGGGCCCAGAGGATTAGGGTAGTATTAGGGTAGTAGTATTAGAGTGGTATTAGGGTAGTAGTATTAGAGTGGTATTAGGGTAGTAGTATTAGAGTGGTATTAGGGTAGTAGTATTAGAGTGGTATTAGGGTAGTAGTGTTAAAGTGGTATTAGGGTAGTAGTATTAGAGTGGTATTAGGGTAGTAGTGTTAAAGTGGTATTAGGGTAGTAGTATTAGAGTGGTATTAGGGTAGTACCATACAGTGTCGCCCACGTTCCATCCATCCTAAGGCGTGGTCTCTCCCAGGTGAAGGAGCATGAGAAGAAGAATGTCCTGGGGGACCTGACCATCCCCCTCAGCCGGTTGTTCAACGTGTCCAACATGACCCTGGAGCAGCCCTTCCTGCTGGAGCACTCTGGAGCCACCAGCCAGATCAAGTTGAAGCTCACTCTCAGGGTAGGGCTGCACTCACAACAATTATTGGTATTACATGCCATGACACCCACATTTCCCATTTTAGATAACATATATCTCATCTTATGTTAAACACCACTGCAGAATGTGGCTTCAAGTGTCCCTCCAGTGAGTTCTGTTTTTGCGTCACATTGTGTCACTTCCACTGCATTTCAAATGGGTTAGTTCCATCCTTCACAAAGTGAGGATGAGTTTCCCTCGTGAAGTGAAGCTATTCCTTCATGCTGCTCCCTTCAGTCCTGCAAGTATTGAATTTAAACTATTGTGGGCCTTTAAAGTTTTAGTTTTAGTTTCTTCCTAAGCAGTGGATGTCCTGTTATATTCTCCATCCAAATCCAGGTCCTGACCATCGAAAAACCGGAACCCAAACCTGTCCTGGCCCCTCCTCCCCAGCCCCCACCTGCCCAGTCCGCCCAGGGAGGTGACACCTCCCCCTCCGGGGCCCCCGCTGCCGCCGCCCCGCCCAGAGCCACCCTTCCGGCCGGCCCCCTCAACGGAGAGTACGACGGCCGGCGGCGGAGCTCCTTCCTGGCCGCCGACGGCCGGCGGCCGGCCCCCGACACGCCACAGATGCGGCGCTACGACTCCCACAGCCTGCTGTCGGAGAACTCCATCGCTTCCTCTCGCTTCGACGTCTCCGAGGGAGCCCCCTACCCCAAGTCAGTGTACCCCACCCGCACACACCCCATGGCTAAACATTTAGCTTTGAGGCTAGCCTAGCGCCATGACGGGATACTCTGGGCAGTAAAAGGCATCTGGACTCACTGGGCGTGTCTTCGTTGTCATCGCAGGGAAGTACTGAACCACCAGGGAACGTTTGGGGAGATCCATCTGACCTTGCGCTACGCCACCCTGAGGAAGAAGCTCATCGTCCTGGTCAACTCCTGCAGGTACCCCCCCATATGGAGCATATAGATATAGATAGATATAGATAGATATAGATATACTAAAGGAATAAACCACAACAGGGTTTGCCTGGGTCACTTTATCTTTATATAACGGGACACTTTTTAACAGAATCACATCAATGCTACAAGTCCAACACACAGAACAATGATCCAATACAATTATCACCAGATGTTTCCATGAGAACGCAAATAGAGAAGAATATATATTTATAGTAGTACTAGTTACTTTCATCTGTATTGATGTATTTATCTTAATCAGCTAAAATTGTAATATTGTTCAACTGTGCTGTTAAGAGTATTTCAAGGAAACAGTTGATAGTTGTATTTGAGCTTTAACGCTGGTTCTGAAGCCCATTGATGAAACTGTTAAGAGTCAGAGGTGTCCCCTTATTGGAAAATAACGTACACCCTTGGAACGTTACTGACCAATCAGGATCAAGAATTGACCAACCATGCGGTATGTTTTGTGGTAATATGTTATGTATATATTGTAATGTGTGTGTATATGTAATGCTGTGGTATGTATACTATGCCAGATTGTCATCAGCATTACATGTACATGTAATGTACGTTGGTTGTTACTGTGAAACTATGTTTCTATGTAATGTGTGTCTGTAAACCCCCTGTTTGTTCCAGAGACCTGGTCCCGTGCAACGAGAACGGAACAGACTCCTACGTGCGCTTGTACCTGCTGCCCGACCAGTCGTGGAGGCACCGCATGAGGACTCAGGTTAAGAAGAGGAACATCAACCCCATGTACAACGAGAAGTAAGACCACGTTCTGTTTGAGAAGAAACCATTATCTAAGTCATTCTCCTCCTTCGGTTCTCCTTACACTCTGGCGTTCTCTTCATTGTTCTGCTGTTGCACGCTGTCTCTCGCCAGGTTTGAGTTTAATGTATCGGAAGAAGAGGCTCTGAGCAGGAAGTTGGACATCGCAGTGAAGAACAACAGGATGTTCCACAGCCGAGAGAGGAAGGAGATCGGCATGGTAAACAGATGTGACATAAGATAGTGTCTCATTTCATAGCTTGAAAAATAAATAAACTCACACACACGATGAAATGATGTCTATACAAGTCTTGATTTGGTATTCATTATTCCTCTTCCTTGTTGGCCCTGACCCTGGACCCTAACCTTGACCTTTACTGGAGCTTCAATGCTTTTGGTTCCTTTCCATTGAGGGCTGACTTATTGACTTGTTTTAAAGTGCCTTCTGATAACAATGAGCCGACTACTGCTAGTGTACCTACCTTCTCTTGAGTAAGAGGTGGACATGGAGATTTCTTTAGTGAGGGAAGTAACCTTGGCTTCATGCATTTACTCCTTCATCAGGTCCTGATAGATCTTGCAAACCTTGACCTCACCAAAGGCGTCACAGATTGGTGAGTAATCCATCCAGCTACTTTCGATGGACAATATCCTGTTTTGCTTGTCTATCGATGCATTTACCATATTCTTTTAAGAACTATTATACACTATTTAGTATTATTTCAACCAACACTCTCCTGTTTCGTTTGCAATTCAAGGTTTGAGCTCAGTCTTCCTGGGCTGAAGAAATCCAACTAACTATCCTATCATCCAATCAATGATCCACTTACCAACCAACCAAGTAAACAACCATCAGACCGTCCAAACAACCATCCAAACAACCATCAGACCATCCAAACAACCGTCAGACCATCCAAACAACCATCAGACCATCCAAACAACCATCAGACCGTCCAAACAACCATCCAAACAACCATCAGACCATCCAAACAACTATCACACCATCCAAACAACCATCAGACCATCCAAACAACCATCAGACCATCCAAACAACCATCAGACCGTCCAAACAACCATCAGACCATCCAAACAACTATCACACCATCCAAACAACCATCAGACCATCCAAACAACCATCAGACCATCCAAACAACCATCAGACCATCCAAACAACTATCACACCATCCAAACAACCATCAGACCATCCAAACAACCATCAGACCATCCAAACAACCATCAGACCATCCAAACAACCATCAGACCATCCAAACAACCATCAGACCATCCAAACAACCATCAGACCATCCAAACAACCATCAGACCATCCAAACAACCAACCAAGTAAACAACCATCAGACCATCCAAACAACCAACCAAGTAAACAACCATCAGACCATCCAAACAACCAACCGACTCAACCAGTAGATGTGTGGATCTCAATGAGGAAGGACTTAACAGGGTCATCCTGTACCGTTTCAGAGATTTAAACCCAATCTGATGTGGTGTCTTTCTTTGGAAGGGGGGACTTATAATATGAATACAAGACCAACAGATTACTGGATCATTCTTAGAACTGGATCATTCTTCTCTATGTATTTTCTTTCCTAGCACATGTTAGCTGGTTGAAGCGTTCCATTCCTCGTGTCCAGATGTTTATTTTGGTACGTTGTGATAGTCATGCTTTTCGTTACTTTTGTTTATATTAAATTAAACCCAGGAAAGATTATATATTATATTATTTTTGAAATAGTGTGCGGCTATACTTGTTTTAAATAAAAACCATGCGTGTTTCATGAAACACAATTGTTTCAATCAATATTTTAGTTGGCTCATTTAATTTGTGAGAGGCATTTAATCTTACAAAAGTATATCATTTAGGTCTCCTTGTTATTCAACCACGACACCCCTTAACCCGCCATGACACCCCTTAACCCCCCACGACACCCCTTAACCCCCCCCCCCCCCCACGACACCCCTTAACCCACCACGACACCCCTTAACCTGCTACGACACCCCTTAACCCACCACGACACCCCTTAACCCACCATGACACCTCTTAACCCACCATGACACCCCTTAACTCGCCAGGACACCCCTTAACCCACCACGGCACCCCTTAACCCGCCACGACACCCCTTAACCCACCACGACACCCCTTAATCCGCCATGACACCCCTTAACCCGCCATGACACCCATTAACCCCCCCCACGACACCCCTTAACCCGCCACGACACCCCTTAACCCCCCCCCATGACACCCCTTAACCCCCCACCATGACACCCCTTAACCCGCCATGACACCCCTTAACCCCCCCACGACACCCCTTAACCCGCCATGACACCCCTTAACCCGCCATGACACCCGTTTAACCGCCATGAAACCATGACACCCCTTTACCCGCCATGAAACCATGACACCCCTTAACCCACCATGACACCCCTTAACCCCCCCCACGACACCCCTTAACCCACCATGACACCCCTTAACCCACCATGACACCCCTTAATCCCCCCCACGACACCCCTTAACCCACCACGACACCCCTTAACCCGCCACGACACCCCTTAACCCACCATAACACCCCTTAACCCACCATAACACCCCTTAACCCGCCATGACACCCCTTAACCCCCCCATGACACCCCTTAACCCGCCACGACACCCCTTAACCCGCCACAACACCCCTTAACCCGCCATGACACCCCTTAACCCCCCCACGACACCCCTTAACCCGCCATGACACCCCTTAACCCGCCATGACACCCCTTAACCCACCATGACACCCCTTAACCCCCCCCCACGACACCCCTTAACCCGCCATGACACCCCTTAACCCACCATGACACCCCTTAATCCCCCCCCACGACACCCCTTAAGCCGCCGTAATGTTTATGACTGTTATGAAAGTGAAAGTGGCAGCACTCCTATCAGTTCAGTAGGTCACTGCCTGTGGATAAAAACTATCCTTAAACCTGGTAGTCCTTGCTGTACGGATGCTGAGGAACCAGCGACCAGACGGTAGGAGGAGAAGAGATGGAGCCCAGGGTGGTTGCGGTTCCTTATGATGGACATATGATGGCCTTCTTCTGACATCTAGTCCTAAAGATCTCCTCAATGCATGGAAGTGCACATCCGATGATCTTCTCTGCCGTCCTCACGACCCTCTGGATGTCTTTCTTGTCCTGTTCAGTGGTGTTGTCGTACCACACAGTGACGCCACCCGTCAGGACGCTCTCTACGGTGCCACGGTAGAAGTTCACAAGCCACCGTTGGCCTATTCCGCTTTTTCTGAGGCACCGCAGAGCATAGAGGTGTGCCTTCTTCAGCATGACCTCCGTGTTGCGGGTCCACACCAGGTCATCAGAGATCTGTAATCCCAGGAAACGGAAGCAGCTGACTACTTCCACCGGTGTCCCGTCCAGACATATACATATACATATATACAGACATATACATATACATATATACAGACATATACATATATACAGACATATACATATACATATATACAGACATATACATTTAGATATATACAGACATATACATATACATATATACAGACATATACATTTACATATACATTTAGATATATACAGACATATACATATACATATACATTTAGATATATACAGACATATACATATACATTTAGATATATACAGACATATACATATACATATATACAGACATATACATATACATATATATATATACAGACATATACATATACATATATACAGACATGTACATATACATATATATATACAGACATATACATTTACATATATACAGACATATACATTTACATATATACAGACATATACATTTACATATATACAGACATATACATATACATATATACAGACATATACATATACATATATACATATATACAGACATATACATATACATATATACAGACATATACATTTAGATATATACAGACATATACATATACATATATACAGACATATACATATATACAGACATATACATATACATATATACAGACATATACATATACATATATACAGACATATACATATACATATATACAGACATATACATATACATATATACAGACATATACATATACATATATACAGACATATACATTTAGATATATACAGACATATACATTTACATATATACAGTACATATACATATACATTTAGATATATACAGACATATACATATACATTTAGATATATACAGACATATACATATACATTTAGATATATACAGTACATATACATTTAGATATATACAGACATATACATATACATTTAGATATATACAGTACATATACATATACATTTAGATATATACAGACATATACATATACATATATACAGACATATACATATACATATATACAGACATATACATTTAGATATATACAGTACATATACATATACATTTAGATATATACAGACATATACATATACATATATACAGACATATACATATATACAGACATATACATTTAGATATATACAGACATATACATTTAGATATATACAGACATATACATTTAGATATATACAGACATATACATTTAGATATATACAGACATATACATTTAGATATATACAGTACATATACATATACATTTAGATATATACAGACATATACATTTAGATATATACAGACATATACATATACATTTAGATATATACAGACATATACATTTAGATATATACAGACATATACATTTAGATATATACAGACATATACATTTAGATATATACAGACATATACATTTAGATATATACAGACATATACATATACATTTAGATATATACAGACATATACATTTAGATATATACAGACATATACATATACATTTAGATATATACAGACATACATATACATTTAGATATATACAGACATATACATATACATTTAGATATATACAGACATATACATATACATTTAGATATATACAGACAAATACATTTAGATATATACAGACATATACATATACATTTAGATATATACAGACATATACATATACATTTAGATATATACAGACATATACATATACATTTAGATATATACAGACATATACATATACATTTAGATATATACAGACATATACATATACATTTAGATATATACAGACATATACATATACATTTAGATATATACAGACATATACATATACATTTAGATATATACAGACATATACATATACATTTAGATATATACAGTACATATACATATACATTTATATATATACAGTACATATACATCCATACATTTAGATATATACAGTACATATACATATACATTTAGATATATACAGACATATACATATACATTTAGATATATACAGACATATACATATACATTTAGATATATACAGTACATATACATATACATTTAGATATATACAGTACATATACATATACATTTAGATATATACAGTACATATACATATACATTTAGATATATACAGACATATACATATACATTTAGATATATACAGTACATATACATATACATTTATATATATACAGTACATATACATCCATACATTTAGATATATACAGTACATATACATATACATTTAGATATATACAGACATATACATATACATTTAGATATGTACAGTACATATACATATACATTTAGATATATACAGACATATACATATACATTTAGATATATACAGACATATACATATACATTTAGATATATACAGTACATATACATATACATTTAGATATGAATGTATATACAGTACATATACATTTATATATGAATGTATATACAGTACATATACATCCATACATTTATATATGCTCACTTGTATATACAGTACATATACATTCATACATTTAGATAGGCTCACTTGTATATACAGTACATATACATTCATACATTTAGATAGGCTCACTTGTATATACATTTACATCTATAGATTTGTATCCTGCTTTCAATAATAGCATACCCTCACTACCTGTTAAATGATCACTTACCTGTATATACATATACCTATTATTATGCTCATATCACATTTATACCTAGACTGTCTTTTAACCTGTACATTTAAACTGTATATTATATTATATTTCCATGCACTTTACTGCAACATTTGCACTCTGGTTAGATGCTAAATTATTTTCGCTGTACTGTACTTGTGCTGAGAGATGACAATCAATTTGAATCTAATCTAATAATCTCAGTTTCAGGACCAGCTTGGAGGGAACGATGGTGTTGAACGCCGAGCTGTAGTCAATGAACAGCAGTCTGACGTAGGTGTCCCTCCTGGCTGCAGGGCCGTGTGTAGTGCCAGGGAAATGGTGTCGTTTACAAACCTGTTTGGTCTGTATGCAAACTGGAGTGGGTCTAGGAACTCAGGGATAGACCTGAGCAACATTACAAGTTTCTCCAGGCACTTCATGGCTATGGGTGGTAAAGCCACTGGACGATAATCATTGAGGCATGTTACCTTGGTCTTTTTGGGTAACGGCACAATGGTTGTCTCTTTGAAGCACACTGGGACGACAGACTGTTGCAGTGATGCGTTGTAGATGTCGGTGAACACAGGAGCCAGCTGGTCGGCGCAGGTCTTGAAGACACAGGATGGAACTCCGTCTGGGCCGGCTGCCTTCCCTGCCTTCACCATCCTGATGATTCTGCGGACCTCGGACTCGGACAGTTGTAGAACGTAGTCCTCTGGGCTGATGTTCAACTTGTTGGTCGGCTCATGGTCCCTTTCAAAGCGAGCGAAAAACTTGTTCAGCTCGTCTGGTAGGTTAGGGTCGTTGTTGGTGACTGCCCCTGAGCTCCCCTTGTAGTTAGAGAGGACCCTCAGACCTTGCCACATGCGTCTGGTGTCAGAGCCCCCAATTTGTTTTTGTAATCCAATTGACCCTTCTTGATGGCTTTCCTGAGTTCGTACTTGGCCTTCTTGTAGTGATGGGAGTCGCCTGTTGTGAAAGCGGTTCTCCGTAACTTAAGTTTGTTCTGTATGTCAGCATTCATCCATGGTTTGCAGTTCAGGAATGAGCGAACAGACCTGGTCGGGATGCATTCTTTTACTAGTTTGTTAATGTATGCTGTGACATGATCTGCATACACATCACGGTCAGTGGTCTTGAATAATAATAATAATAATACACTCCAGTCAGTGATTTCTAGCCCCCCTGCAGTTGTAGTATGTCATCGTCTGTCCAGCGACGCACAAACTATGGGCGTGGCTTCAGCTTGTAAGCGGGAAGTAGAAGCACAGAGGTCTGATTGTCCGAAAGCCGGCCGCGCGATAAGTGTGCTTGATGGTGGTGTAACAGTGATCAAGAGTGATCAATCAGTGGTCTTAGGGGGCCCTTGATTCCCTAAGTCAGGTATTTTATCTGTGTGCTGTAGTGGCAAATCGTCTTAATGTTGTTGTAGGAGAAAACCTACAACAACATTGTCGTGTTCGACATCCAGATCATCTTACTTGGTCTGGTCAATGAAGGTTGTGACTAGGTTGGCCTTCACCTCAGCAAAGGATTGGTGTGTAGGTTGTGTAGGTTGTGTTGGTGTGTAGGTTGTGGTGGTGTGTAGGTTGTGGTGGTGTGTAGGTTGTGTTGGTGTGTAGGTTGTGGTGGTGTGTAGGTTGTGGTGGTGTGTAGGTTGTGGTGGTGTGTAGGTTGTGTTGGTGTGTAGGTTGTGTTGGTGTGTAGGTTGTGGTGGTGTGTAGGTTGTGGTGGTGTGTAGGTTGTGTAGGTTGTGGTGGTGTGTAGGTTGTGTTGGTGTGTAGGTTGTGGTGGTGTGTAGGTTGTGGTGGTGTGTAGGTTGTGGTGGTGTGTAGGTTGTGTTGGTGTGTAGGTTGTGGTGGTGTGTTGGTGTGTAGGTTGTGGTGGTGTGTAGGTGTGGTGGTGTGTAGGTTGTGGTGGTGTGTAGGTTGTGGTGGTGTGTAGGTTGTGTTGGTGTGTGGTGTGTAGGTGTGGTGGTGTGTAGGTTGTGTGGTGTGTAGGTTGTGGTGGTGTGTAGGGTGTGGTGGTGTGTAGGTTGTGGTGGTGTGTAGGTTGTGTTGGTGTGTAGGTTGTGGTGGTGGTGTGTAGGTTGTGGTGGTGTGTAGGTTGTGTTGGTGTGTAGGTTGTGGTGGTGTGTAGGTTGTGTAGGTTGTGGTGGTGTGTAGGTTGTGGTGGTGTGTAGGTTGTGGTGGTGTGTAGGTTGTGGTGGTGTGTAGGTTGTGGTGGTGTGTAGGTTGTGGTGGTGTGTAGGTTGTGGTGGTGTGTAGGTTGTGGTGTGTGGTGTGTAGGTTGTGGTGGTGTGTAGGTTGTGGTGGTGTGTAGGTTGTGGTGGTGTGTAGGTTGTGGTGGTGTGTAGGTTGTGGTGGTGTGTAGGTTGTGGTGGTGTGTAGGGTGTGGTGGTGTGTAGGTTGTGTTGGTGTGTAGGTTGTGGTGGTGTGTAGGTTGTGGTGGTGTGTAGGTTGTGGTGGTGTGTGGTGGTGTGTAGGTTGTGGTGGTGTGTAGGGTGTGTGGTGTGTAGGTTGTGTTGGTGTGTAGGTTGTGGTGGTGTGTAGGTTGTGGTGGTGTGTAGGTTGTGGTGGTGTGTAGGTTGTGGTGGTGTGTAGGTTGTGGTGGTGTGTAGGTTGTGTTGGTGTGTAGGTTGTGGTGGTGTGTAGGTTGTGGTGTGTGGTGTGTAGGTTGTGGTGGTGTGTAGGTTGTGGTGGTGTGTAGGTTGTGGTGGTGTGTAGGTGTGGTGGTGTGTAGGTTGTGGTGGTGTGTAGGTTGTGTGGTGTGTAGGTTGTGGTGGTGTGTAGGTTGTGGTGGTGTGTAGGTTGTGGTGGTGTGTGGTGGTGTGGTGGTGTGTAGGTTGTGGTGGTGTGTAGGTTGTGGTGGTGTGTAGGTTGTGGTGGTGTGTAGGTGTGTGGTGTGTAGGTTGTGTGGTGTGTGGGTGTGTAGGTTGTGGTGGTGTGTAGGTTGTGGTGGTGTGGTGGTGTGTAGGTTGTGTGGTGTGTAGGTTGTGTTGGTGTGTAGGTTGTGGTGGTGTGTAGGTTGTGGTGGTGTGTAGGTTGTGTTGGTGTGTAGGTTGTGGTGGTGTGTAGGTTGTGTGGTGTGTGGTGTGTAGGTTGTGGTGGTGTGTAGGTTGTGTTGGTGTGTAGGTTGTGGTGGTGTGTAGGTTGTGGTGGTGTGTAGGTTGTGGTGGTGTGTAGTTGTGGTGGTGTGTAGGTTGTGGTGGTGTGTAGGTTGTGGTGGTGTGTAGGTTGTGTTGGTGTGTAGGTTGTGGTGGTGTGTAGGTTGTGGTGGTGTGTAGGTTGTGGTGGTGTGTAGGTTGTGGTGGTGTGTAGGTTGTGGTGGTGTGTAGGTTGTGTGGTGTGTAGGTTGTGGTGGTGTGTAGGGTGTGGTGGTGTGTAGGTTGTGGTGGTGTGTAGGGTGTGTTGGTGTGTAGGTTGTGGTGGTGTGTAGGTTGTGGTGGTGTGTAGGTTGTGTGGTGTGTAGGTTGTGGTGGTGTGTAGGTTGTGGTGGTGTGTAGGTTGTGTAGGTTGTGGTGGTGTGTAGGTTGTGGTGGTGTGTAGGTTGTGTTGGTGTGTAGGTTGTGGTGGTGTGTAGGTTGTGTTGGTGTGTAGGTTGTGGTGGTGTGTAGGTTGTGTTGGTGTGTAGGTTGTGGTGGTGTGTAGGGTGTGGTGGTGTGTAGGGTGTGTAGGGTGTGGTGGTGTGTAGGTTGTGGTGGTGTGTAGGGTGTGGTGGTGTGTAGGGTGTGGTGGTGTGTAGGGTGTGGTGGTGTGTAGGGTGTGGTGGTGTGTAGGTGTGGTGGTGTGTAGGGTGTGGTGGTGTGTAGGTGTGGTGGTGTGTAGGGTGTGGTGGTGTGTAGGTTGTGGTGGTGTGTAGGTTGTGGTGGTGTGTAGGTTGTGGTGGTGTGTAGGTTGTGGTGGTGTGTAGGTTGTGGTGGTGTGTAGGGTGTGGTGGTGTGTAGGTTGTGGTGGTGTGTAGGTTGTGGTGGTGTGTAGGTTGTGGTGGTGTGTAGGGTGTGGTGGTGTGTAGGTGTGGTGGTGTGTAGGGTGTGGTGGTGTGTAGGGTGTGGTGGTGTGTAGGGTGTGTTGGTGTGTAGGTTGTGGTGGTGTGGTGGTGTGTAGGGTGTGTAGGTTGTGGTGGTGTGTAGGTTGTGGTGGTGTGTAGGTTGTGTTGGTGTGTAGGTTGTGGTGGTGTGTAGGGTGTGGTGGTGTGTAGGTTGTGTTGGTGTGTTGGTGTGTAGGGTGTGGTGGTGTGCAGTTGATGTGACTTGGATCTTGTATGGTCGCTTTACTTTTGGCTGGACCCACATTGGTTTGAAGATGCAGACGTATACCCAGTCCTCAACCTGGATGATGGTCCCCTGGGTGATGACTTGTCTGGGGTTGGATCGGCTGCCTGCACCTGTTCCAACAAACACTCCTAGACATATGTGAGGTATTTCATACATACACAGCTAATCTTGAATCTTGAATCTTGAATCTTGAATGTAGTTCTCTATGATGGCTTATGTATATAAAGATGTTTCCCAATGATCACTTTCATCTCCCCCTAGCAGAGTGACAAACTCTGTGTGTCAATCTGCATAACAACGTTGCCATAAAATAAAATAAGAATAAAATAAATAAATTATACAAAACAGTATTAACACAAACAAATCCCTCAATGAAACACAAGATCAGCTTAATCTTGTGGTCACCAGGGTGCCAAGGAAAACCTCAGTCAATCTCCTTGGTTGACACCAAGGAGAAGTTTGAGATCACTACAAGGGAAGGAAAGGACGACAAGCGGGGACCACTTGGTTTACCCTGTCCCAGTTAGACACCTTAGGTGATGTCCTCCTCAAGCATGTATGCGCTTATCCAGGTTTCAACTAAACCTTAGTGTAATAAATGAACCTCTCCTCATGAACCCCTAGAAGGTGATTAAGACCAAAGCCAAATACCAAATACTTTTAATACGTGTATTAAAAGCCACATATTTTATTAAGTTTTATAACACCTTCTTGTGTATCTTTAACTATTTTAGGTCTAATCACTTTGTTGATAGTTGCTGTACATGCTTGTTCATCTCTATTTTGTAAAGCAGCTTATGAAAAGCACTATATAAATCCATTTTATATTATTATTATTATTATTATTATTAGCAATACACCCTTTGCTTCAATTCCAGGTACATTATCATTATATGTAGTTTATATTTATCTTTCCTCTGGTTGTATATCAGCACATGTGCAATTCAAATGAATTATACTGGCACAATAACATTATTGTTTTACCATTAAAATAACTATTAACAAACTACTTGGGCCAAGCTTATCAATGACCTCTGTTTCTTCCTTTACAATCTGGATGAATCACTACCATCGTCGTAGCTTCCCCAGTCTCCAGTATATTATGGTCATCGTCTTCTATACTTTATCGTCCTTCTAATAATGTTCCTATCCACTGCTTTCTCTGTTCTTTTGGATGCAATTCTTAACAACTTTTGTCCTTTTCTATTGAACTATTCTATGGAACCTTGTTCTTTCGGTTCTGACCCTTATGTGTTTATAAGCACCTCCATTGTTCTAATAACCTCTAGATCAAACGTGTCTGCTTCTGGCCATCACTTATTACATTTTTCAACAGGCCAATATTAGCATTTAATTGCTAACTAATAATAAAATAATTAACTAACAGTCCCCTTGGGCAACCAGTCACTTGATCAGCAAGCCTTCAATCAAATCAATTGACAAAACAATGAATGTACAAAACTATCCGCTCATTAATTACACACTCGATACCAATCTTATGAATGAACAAAATCCATTAATCAATCAAATGAGTCGGCAAAACAATCAATTAAATGAATCAATAAATCAAATTAAATGAATTTATAAACCAAACAATTGTGGAGTAAAATAACTATTTGCTTTATGTGCTAAGAACAACTAGAACTAACCAACTACCTCTCTCTCTAAGTTTTGCTCCCCCTCCCTTATAGTAAGGTTTACACTGTAAAGGAATGCATGTGTAGGGAGAATGAGTTATAGTAAGGTTTACACTGTAAAGGAATGCATGTGTAGGGAGAATGAGTTATAGTAATGTTTACACTGTAAAGGAATGCATGTGCAGGGAGAATGAGTTATAGTAAGGTTTACACTGTAAAGGAATGCATGTGTAGGGAGAATGAGTTATAGTAAGGTTTACACTGTAAAGGAATGCATGTGTAGGGAGAATGAGTTATAGTAAGGTTTACACTGTAAAGGAATGCATGTGTAGGGAGAATGAAAAGTGAGGGTTGAGCAACAGGGAAGGGAGTACGGGTTTAGAAAAGGAGAACCGATGGAGACGGTCGCCGTTGAGTTTACTACATTAAAGACTCGTGGTGTCTCTTATCTTTCAATATGATGTCATTGTGTTGAGTTAACTACATTAAAGACACGTGGTGTCTCTTATCTTTCAATATGATGTCATTGTGTTGAGTTAACTACATTAAAGACACGTGGTGTCTCTTATCTTTCAATATGATGTCATTGTGTTGAGTTAACTAC
>CM051015.1:23745327-23747827 GCA_027704905.1 Muraenolepis orangiensis
TTAAAGACTCGTGGTGTCTCTTATCTTTCAATATGATGTCATTGTGTTGAGTTAACTACATTAAAGACTCGTGGTGTCTCTTATCTTTCAATATGATGTCATTGTGTTGAGTTAACTACATTAAAGACTCGTGGTGTCTCTTATCTTTCAATATGATGTCATTGTGTTGAGTTAACTACATTAAAGACTCGTGGTGTCTCTTATCTTTCAATATGATGTCATTGTGTTGAGTTAACTACATTAAAGACTCGTGGTGTCTCTTATCTTTCAATATGATGTCATTGTGTTGAGTTAACTACATTAAAGACTCGTGGTGTCTCTAATCTTTCAATATGATGTCATTGTGTTGAGTTAACTACATTAAAGACTCGTGGTGTCTCTAATCTTTCAATATGATGTCATTGTGTTGAGTTAACTACATTAAAGACTCGTGGTGTCTCTAATCTTTCAATATGATGTCATTGTGTTGAGTTAACTACATTAAAGACTCGTGGTGTCTCTAATCTTTCAATATGATGTCATTGTGTTGAGTTAACTACATTAAAGACACGTGGTGTCTCTAATCTTTCAATATGATGTCATTGTGTTGAGTTAACTACATTAAAGACACGTGGTGTCTCTTATCTTTCAATATGATGTCATTGTGTTGAGTTAACTACATTAAAGACTCGTGGTGTCTCTTATCTTTCAATATGATGTCATTGTGTTGAGTTAACTACATTAAAGACTCGTGGTGTCTCTTATCTTTCAATATGATGTCATTGTGTTGAGTTAACTACATTAAAGACTCGTGGTGTCTCTTATCTTTCAATATGATGTCATTGTGTTGAGTTAACTACATTAAAGACTCGTGGTGTCTCTTATCTTTCAATATGATGTCATTGTGTTGAGTTAACTACATTAAAGACTCGTGGTGTCTCTTATCTTTCAATATGATGTCATTGTGTTGAGTTAACTACATTAAAGACACGTGGTGTCTCTAATCTTTCAATATGATGTCATTGTGTTGAGTTAACTACATTAAAGACACGTGGTGTCTCTAATCTTTCAATATGATGTCATTGTGTTGAGTTAACTACATTAAAGACACGTGGTGTCTCTAATCTTTCAATATGATGTCATTGTGTTGAGTTAACTACATTAAAGACACGTGGTGTCTCTAATCTTTCAATATGATGTCATTGTGTTGAGTTAACTACATTAAAGACACGTGGTGTCTCTAATCTTTCAATATGATGTCATTGTGTTGAGTTAACTACATTAAAGACACGTGGTGTCTCTAATCTTTCAATATGATGTCATTGTGTTGAGTTAACTACATTAAAGACACGTGGTGTCTCTAATCTTTCAATATGATGTCATTGTGTTGAGTTAACTACATTAAAGACACGTGGTGTCTCTAATCTTTCAATATGATGTCATTGTGTTGAGTTAACTACATTAAAGACTCGTGGTGTCTCTTATCTTTCAATATGATGTCATTGTGTTAAGTTAACTACATTAAAGACACGTGGTGTCTCTAATCTTTCAATATGATGTCATTGTGTTAAGTTAACTACATTAAAGACACGTGGTGTCTCTAATTTTTCAATATGATGTCATTGTGTTGAGTTAACTACATTAAAGACTCGTGGTGTCTCTTATCTTTCAATATGATGTCATTGTGTTGAGTTAACTACATTAAAGACACGTGGTGTCTCTAATCTTTCAATATGATGTCATTGTGTTGAGTTAACTACATTAAAGACTCGTGGTGTCTCTTATCTTTCAATATGATGTCATTGTGTTGAGTTAACTACATTAAAGACTCGTGGTGTCTCTAATCTTTCAATATGATGTCATTGTGTTGAGTTAACTACATTAAAGACTCGTGGTGTCTCTTATCTTTCAAAATGATGTCATTGTGTTGAGTTAACTACATCATAGTTGTCCAATGAGGCTGCATACCGATGCTTCCAGCAACTCCTTGGTTACGACGCAACTCCTTGGTTACGACGCAACTCCATGGTTACGACGCGCGCGCTCCTTTGGACGGAACGTAAACTAATAACTGACGTCTTGGTGTTCTGTCGTTACTGTTAAATAATCGGTCGTTTTTAAAGAAAGAGGAGCGCGCGCTAACTACGGCTACTGGCTCGGGAGTTCGGTTACGTTTTGACAACACAACAAACTGTAAAGTCATCGGAACAGGTACCGAACTATACCGAACTATACTGAACTATACTGAACATACGAACTATACCGAACTACTGAACTATAGAACTATACGAACTATTCAGAACTATCGACTACGAACTTTACCGACTGTCTATTTGTCGATTGTAATTTAGGAGCAAACGTTGATATTCTTCATATCGAAGAACATGCACTCTCAGGTGAGTTATGACCTGTGATCAGAACATCTCAGAGTAATGTCAGATCATAACTGTGATAATAATAATATATATAATAATAATAATAACATGTTTTTACATCCACTGCTGTTCCCCAGATCGGTGAT